>BSAI01000125.1:5115339-5157907 GCA_036245035.1 Adrianichthys oophorus
ACACAACACAAGAAACACACACCGTACAACATATACACAATACGGGAAACACAACATACACAAAGCATGAAACACACACCATTTCATATAGAATCCCACTCCTCAGCCTCCCTGGGAAAGTCTATGCCAGGCTACTGGAGAGGAGAGTCCGTCTGATAGTTGAACCTCAGATCCGAGAACAACAGTGCGGTGTCCATCCTGGTTGTGGAACTGTGAACCAGCTCTACACCCTCTCTTGAGTGCTGAAAGGTTTGTGGGAGTTCTCTCATCCTGTCCATATGTGTTAGGTGGATTTGGAGAAGGCGTTCGACTGCATCCCCCATGGTGTCCTGTGGAGGATGCTCTGGGAGTATGGGGAGCCTTACTCAGGTCTGTCCGGTCTCTGTATGACCAGAGCAGGAGCTTGGTTTGCACAGCCAGCAGTAAATCAGACTTGTTCCCGGTGCATGTTGGACTCCAGCAGGGCTGCCCTTTATCACCGGTTCTGTTCATAGTCTTTATGGACAGAATTTCTAGGTGCAGCCAGAGGGGGTCTAGTTTGGGAACCACAGGATTTCTTCTCTGCTCTTCATCGAGCCAGGACGTCCAGCACACATTGGAATGGTTTGCAGCCGAGCCTGAAGCGGCTGGGATGAGGGTCAGCACCACTAAGTCTGAGGCCATGGTTCTCAACCGGAGAAAGGTGGTTCCCTTTCAGTCGATTCACTCAGTACAACGCATGTACTATGGGATATCACGTTCTCGGGTGTCTGGCTGAAGACACCTCTATTCACGCCTTTAGGCAGAAGACGCCTAATGACAGGTGACCCCCACCCCCCCCTTATAAATCCCTGTCTTTGGCGCCTTCACCCAATTCTTATGCTCTTCACCTCGCTAGGAACACCCGCAAACGCCAGCTACGCTGCTGCCAGCTAGCACTGCCGAACTCTTTCCACAGCCGTCTCGAGGCCAGTTTAACTGTTCTTCTTGGTGCCAGCCACTGTCGCCTTTCGGCCACTTTTAATCATGAAGCATTTCAAAATAAAGCAAATCAGATTGTTAAATTTTATTGAATTGGAAACTTCTTCTTTTCTTCAGCATGAAGCCTGTCTTGTCTGCCTGGGGATCGTCCACGCTCGGAGCCCCACGCCTGTGAGTCGTGCAGCCTTTTGCGGCGCTCCACTCTAGAAAGACGAGTGAAGTTTGTGGAAAAGGCACTGGGGAAAGTGTTCGTGGCGCAGCAGGACCCCCTGCTGTCGGAGTCGAATGACCAGGCTTCTTTCGAGTCTGACGACGAGCTCCCGGTCAAAGTCCCCGCTACTAGCTGGGCGGACCACATGGAGCTAATGGAGGAGCTAGCTGACGAACAGGTGCGGCACAAGGCTTACGTGCACCCGCCGCCTCAGCTTGTCTCATCCTACAAGGCTGACGACGTTCCGGACATTGGTATCGATTTGCCTGGTTCCTCGGATGAGGACCAGGAGCATTTTACATCAAATGACCATGCTGCCACTGCTGTGGCGGCGTCCCATGATGACTCGTCATTTATGTCCTTGTACCCCCGGGCGGCGGGAAAGTTGGAAGTGGAGTGGCCTTCCTCCCCCCTGCCCAGAAACGGTCTCTGTTCGCCGGATTTTTCCTGCCACCTGAAACGACTACTGTAAAGAACCAGCTGCGCATGTACCCGGACTTTGTGTCCAAGCTAACATCATCATTGAGCAAGCCTCTGTCCACGCGCGTGACCGTGCCCGGCTTCGTACAGTACTGTGACCTAGAGGGAGCTGAGTTCGCGGGCCTGGTCCACCCTCCACCCATGGAACCATCATGGCGGCTTATCTCGCGCCGCCCCATAACGGTGTGGTCGGCCCCGCTACATTGCTGTCCAAACACTGCAGGTTCTTGGCCGGTCAGCTGGACAAAATCTACCGGGTGCAGGGATGCGCGGCTCGAGCTCTGAGCTCCGCGACTATGCTTCAAACCTACCAGGCTATGTGCCTAGCGGAGCTGGGCGCGCTGCTGCCTGCTGACAGCCCACTCACCCCCCTTCTTAACGAGGTCAGACTTACCACGGACTACATCCTCAGGATGTCCCGTGGCATTGCTCTTTCCGTCGGCAGAGGGATGGCCTTCACAGTCGTGGCACAATGTCACTTATGGCTAACTCTTTCCGATGTCCCCGAAAAAAGGCTGGTGTACCTGGACGAGCCGGTGTCTATGCAGGGCCTATTTGGCCAATCGCTGGACGCGATCCAAACCAGGTTTGATCTTCGCAAGAAACAGACCGAAGCACTGCGATGCATCATTCCCCGACGTGATGGGGAACCAGTCCTCCTAGCCGGTCTGGATGTCCGGAGCTGCCAAGTGGGGGACATGGCAGTTCCTCTTCACTTGCCACTGAGAAACATTCGCACGGAGGTTCGAGGGCCCAGCCTCAAACGACGCTGTGTTCCCATGACACGGTTCCCCAAGCACAACGAACTCCCAGCACACATTATGTTTGCAGACTGTTTGTGCCGCAAAAGTTCCAATAAAAGCCTCTGGTGTAACAGCGCCTCCTGTCAGTCTCTGCGATGACTAAATAACACCGTGCCCCGCCAGCACGCTAGAGGGCGACAGCTCCTCGCAGCACGTCGGGCGCCTGGCGACATGCCTATCTTTGTGGCGTGCGTGTACCCCCCCTCCATGGGTAGAGAAAACTGTTGCTATGGGTTACCAGCTACAGTTTCGGGTCAGACCCCCATATTTCCGCTTAGTTGTCAACACAACAGTGGGACCTTCGGCAGCTCCCGTCATGAGAGAGGAAATACGATCGCTGTTGGAAAAAGGAGCGATTCGAGTGGTTCTGTCCTCAGAGGGTGCAGAAGGGTTGGTACAGCCGCTATTTCATTGTTCCGAAGAAGGACGGCGGTCTCCGCCCGATCCTGGATTTGCGGGTCTTAAACGGGTACCTTCGATCGTTCAAATTCAAAATGCTGACACTGAAACAGCTTTTGAACACGATCAGTCCTGGAGATTGGTTCGCCCTAATAGATCTCACGGACGCTTATTTTCATGTTGCAATCCACCCGGACCACAGGCAATTTCTACGGTTTGCCTTCGAGGGCACAGTTTACGAGTACTTCGTGCTGCTCTTCGGTCTGTCACTCGCCCCTCGCGAAATGTGTCGAGACGGCGCTCTCTCCTCTCGGAGAAAGAGACATTCGTATCCTGATTTTTCTGTACGACTGGGCTTTGACAGCAAGCTCCAGAGAACAGGTGGCTGCGCATTTGCCCCTGGTGCTGTCTCACATTCAGTCCCTGGGTTTTTCGGTAAACTGCCGAAAGAGCGCTCTATACCCCGCCCAGCAGATTTCTTTCTTGGGGCTGGAAATGTGTTCCGTGTCAGGACGGGCACGCCTGTCAGAACACAGAGTGGCCGCGTTTCACCGCTGCCTCGCTCATTTTCTGTCGCTAAGAGCCACGCACGTCCCAGGACGTCTGAATCTGGGAGCGGACCTGCTCTCCAGTTCAACGAAACCCTGGTATGCCGAAGTGATCAGCCTGCTGGCAGCGTGCCCAATGCAGCTTCCGATCCGCAGAGACCTCCTCTCCCAAGCGGGTGGGGAAATATTACACCCACGCCCGGAACTTTGGCGACTGCATGCCTACCTGCTGAACGAAACATTGTTCCTTTTCAATGTTCTATTGTGGATATTCTGGCTTTCCTCCAGACTCTGCTGGATAAGGCTCTCTCCTTTTCCACAATTAAAGTCTATTTGGCTGCGGTTTCTGCTTGTCACGTTGGCATTGATGGGAGATCCCCTGGTGCCCATCCCCTGACTGCAGTTTCTGAAGGGGGTCCACAGACTGAGGCCCCCTATTAAACCCAGTGTGCCTTCATGGGACCTACCTTTGGTGTTGGAGAGCCTCAGTGTCTCTCCGTTTGAACCACTTGAGGAAGTTGGTGTGAAGTTTCTTTCATATAAAACAGTTTTGCTCTTGGCTCTCGCCTCTGTGAAACGCATTGGAGACCTCCATGCACCTTCTGTTCACCCTTCTTACATGTACTTTTCAACAGATGGGTCCAAAATCACTTTGTAACCTAATCCTTCATATAAAATAATACCGTGAGAGTTCAATTCCATGCTGATTGAACTTCTGAGCTTTCATCCTCCCCCTTTGCATCTGAGGAGCAGAGGCGGATGCATTTATTGTGCCCCGTGTGTGCGTTACGCACATACATTGACCGAACTCTAGCAACACGGTTGCTTGTTGTATAGCTCAATTTGAACTCTAATACATAAAATCAGCTTAAAAAGAGGGATAAAAAGAAGTCTTGCAATTCACCAATAACCATTTTTAAAAACAAGAATTCAAGAGGGATTTTTTTGTTTGTATTTTGAAAAATACCTAAAGACTCTAGATCAGGGGTGTGTGACCTGTGGCTCCAGAGCCTCGTGGCTTTTTTATCCCTTCATTGTGGCTCTTTAGCTTTTGAAGAAAAATGCTAACGATTCAAATAAATAATCAATTAGGTATTTAAATTTTGCCATTTCTGTTCAGAATTTTCATATGTCAAACGACTAAGCAAAATGAAGGCAAAACATTTAATTTCCTGTCAAAAAATACTGCAGAAAAGTGTTTTTATTGCAAAGTTTGTCAAATAAGTCTTCAAAAGTCATATATTTTAGTAAACTACACTAAAGTGATTAAAGTTTTGAGCAAATGTAGTTTAAAACAATTAAAAATGATTTAAAGTTGTGTGTTTTGTGCCTCACATCTTCAAAAATGAGATTAAGAAGTGTATTTTATTAGTTTACTTTAATTGTTATTAGTTTTTTATTATTTGGATTTAACTTCAATGTTGTTCTTGCTTCAATATTTGACGGTAAAACAAAAAAAAAAGGTGGTGGTGCACCAAAACCTTAATGATAAAAACATAATGTTTGACTGTCTTGGATTTTATTTCAAGCTACTCTGCTGCAGCAGCAGGATCTTATTTGACACAGGGTATGTTTTATTTTGAAAGGAACTTGTGTGCGCTGCTGTCAAAAGTAAAAGAAATAAAAGCTGTTATAGAAACATATAGACACCATTGTAATTCAATATTGTAATATTTAAAAGCTAAATGTTAATAAAAAAAACTTAGGCTGCAGTCAATCAGAGAATAAGCAGAAGTTCAGGTTCAGATAGAAACGCTCGGTAATGCAAGCAGAGCTGCACACAACAATACTTCACACTGAGCGAGGATGTGTGTGCTGCTCAAGAGACAAGCAGGGGATTGTCAGATTGGAGTCAAGTGAGTGGCGTCCGGACACTGTGCGCTGGGGGTGCTGGGAGGTGCAGTGAGTTTAGTACTCTGGAGACAGTGAGCAGAGGGCAGACAAAGCTCTGACTCCAAACACACATGTTCTGTGAATATAAAAACTAAAGCTAACATTTACAATGATTTTAAGCCTTTACCTTGCTGGACTGGGACCGCATGCAAGTCTCTGGAAACACAAAAATTCCAGATAAGAGCATTAACCCCATTTCTACTCATTTAGCATCTACTTGAAAGCAAAAATATAACTGAAAATGGCCAGCCACTCATTTAAAAATCTTTAAAATGTTTAACCTGTCTTGCACAAGCACACCCGAACCAACTCTAATAGGATTTAGAAGTGCAGGCTATCCATTTGGAGCTGTTAGGAAAAGTTGTCTTATAATCTGACACTGATGATTAAAATGTCACACTCAGGGATTTGGTTTTCACACTGCACTCTTCAGAGTGGCCTACACCGCCCAGACACATCTCACAGTTGTGATGACAACAAGACGCTGGATTTACTAAAATGAGCTCTAAACTTCGTGTGTTTTGAGTTTTTCAACTTTGTAGAGCTTTTATTACTCTTTGATTCACTTGTGCTGATTGGACTGTTGGACAGCCTGTAGTCATAGACAATGCTGCAGAACTGAACCAAAACGTACTCACTGATGGACCACTGTTTTAAAGGAGACAAGTAATCATTACGAATTCAGATGAGCTTAAGACTAATTGAAAAAATGCTTCATAGAGATGGGTTTTGTAGAATAATGTACATTTGTCTTGTCAATTAATCTGTAAGATGGCCTTGTTGACATATTTTATTGTTGTGATAAAAACAAACTGGTAAATGACTAAATCTACAGCTTAACTTTTCAAATTAGTTTCCTTAAATTTAGATGAAAATTCATCGGATTTATGCCAGCCTGTACTTACAACTGTTTTTTGTGTTTTAGTTTATCTGTGTGTACACATGTAAAGTTTATATTTGTTTTAGATAAATGTATTTTTTTTTTAAAATTATTTTAAGAATAAAATAGTCAAAGTAAAACAGAAATCAGTCACGGAGAAGCATCTGATGCATATTCTGATGTATGTTCTAGCAGAAGAACACAGTGTCATAATAGTTAATTACAGCTTTTAGTCAAATAAAATCTCACAGAAGAGTTTTACTAACATTAACAGGAAAAAAAAACAACACAATGCATCTGCACTGCATTACAGTAAACGCAGGAATGAAATTTAATTGGCTGTTCTTGATCTTTCAAATGTCGTGTCTGACTGAACAAAGCGGTTTTGCTTTAATGTAAGCACTGTACACACGTCTGCCTCAGATCCTTCTGTTCCGTCCCTTCTTGACATAGTGTTGCTAGGTAACTGTTAATTGTTATTATGCAGGCACTTCACGAAAAGTAGAAATCAAGGGGACCAGCAGTGAAAGAAAGGAAAAAGAGAAGGACGTTGGTTTGGATGTTGCTATACGCTAAGACTCAGAGCTTTGAGTGGCTCGTCTGCTGCTGTAATCTGAATTTTTCCCTGTAAACACTCAACTCTTTGCTGTTACTTATACATCTAATTTGATTTAATATCTTTTACAACAGCCTGACGTGCCAGTAAACAACTTTTTCAGCTCAAAAAGTCCAACTGGAGGAGGGAAGGTGTAAAAAGAAAAGAAGACATTTGGGTAGAATTATACATGAGGACAGATCCGACTGATGCTAAGAGGTGGATAAGAAGCAGGAGTTTGACTTTTAGCTGGGAAAGTTTTGAAAGACTTAAGCCAGAAAAGGTTAAAAATGTGCCAAATTCTTGAGGTTCCACCTCACATGCTCTCGGTTATGACTCTCTAAAATATTTCAGCATCCTTCTCTCACCTCGTTCCCTTCATCAATAATGAAGAAAAGTTTTACATTGCAGAGAAGCTGAAAAATTCATGGCTGGCTGAGAAGGAAGCGGTGATGGGGGCGGATCCAGAGAGGACGGATGGCTCGTTTTATGTAAAAGCATGACGAAAGAAGAAGCTATGACAAAAACAAATTACAGAGAAAAAGAAATGTTTTTATAAATTTCTGAAATTTTTTAAGATTAATTTTTATTTATTTTTAGATTCTATTTTTATTGTCAAAATAGCACATTTAGAAAAAAATTTGTTTTGATTTTGCTCCTTTTTTTATTTTTTTTATTCCTATTTTATTGATTTTCAGTTTTTACAGCATCGTGTTGATGAATAATAAAAAAGCAACAAAGTAAAAAATGAGCACTCAAAAGATTAAACTGATTATTTTTGTAGCAATACTTGGCAACAAACATTACACTGCTGGAAAGTTTTTTTTCTCCTTTGACTTGACTTTTGTAAAGACTAAAACCATGGATTTGTGTTTTGAGCAGCAGAACTGGAAAGAGAATCGTTGAAAAACTGGTTTCAAATCTTCTCGGCCAGAGACGATTTATTTTGAAGGGTTTCTTTTCTAGAAATATCCAGGTAATATATATCCTGAGAGTTCAGATGTGGCAGTAGCATAATAGCTGACAGAGACATAATTTGGTGGTGGTAGTGTGATGGTGAGGGAGGATGTCTCCTACAGCAAAATGAGGGCTTGTTAAAGGTAAGCAATGATTTACTATCCTATAGTTACAAATTCCATGCTAAATCTACAGGATTTAAGGAAGACATAAACAGACTTCCTAACAATGTAAAAATGTTGCGAAGGACCAAGACAGAATCTTCTATTTTGCAATAAGTTTTCTAATTAAGGAAAAATTCAGAGAAATGTTGCATCCCCTTCATTAAAAGAAGTCTTCTCACTTAGCTTTAATGCCTGACATTGTTGACTGTTAAGCTCCAGAATCATTTGGCTTAAAAGCTCGTCAAAAAGGTCAAACGGCAGAGCTGGGATAAGGGAAAAAAAAAGGAACAACAGAGAAAATGTCAGTTTAATTACGCTCTGTGCAAAATCAGCTGATTAACCAGCCGGTTATGCTGTAGAAAGATGATGCACAAAATATCACCTCTCTATTATTCCTTTTTAAATGAAATAGATTTATCTGTTCCTTAGAAATGCTTCATTTGGTGTTGTTGATTTATAAAGAAACACCAAACTAAATATCAATTAACCTGAAAATTTCAAAGTCAAAACATTTTGGCTGGAGGAGAAAGAAAACATTTTAAAAAAAATGGTACAAATAAATAAAAAAAGGCTAAACTGTAAAATAGCTTCGAACTATTGTTAACATGATTCAAATTTATCATTCACCATCATTTTTTTCTTTTCAAATGTTATTTTCTATCCCATATTTGGAATTTTTAATCCCACCCGGATTTAAACATGATTTCCAGAACTCTTTTGAATAACAGCCTGAAGGGGCCCCTGTGGTCCGCTCCGCTCCTGTTATCAGGTAAAAAGTGTCAAACAGGTGCAGGGAGTCTCTGAATCTTAAAACCTCAAAACAAAATCAGACAATTCAAACCTGATTCAATATCCACATTTATTAACAAGAATTCCAGAACCAAGACAGCGGAACAAATTTCACAGAATACCTCTCTGATAGCAGTGATAAACAGGTGGCGCTGGCACATCTGGCACCAGAATGCTGTCTCTACTCCTCAGTTCAGTGTCCAGTAATGTAAACTCAGCAACTGGTGGTGAAACTGGAGTTCAGCACCTGATTTGGACAGAACACCTCAGATGTCATGAAGATAACACAGCAGTCATGGACCTCATGACAGACCATCATTACCTGGTCTACAGAGAGGAAGTGGAGTGGTCAGGCACAGACAGAACTTCCTGTCCAAACTGATTTCAGAAAGAAGCGACCCGGTAAAACCGCTTATGAAATCAACAAGACAGTTGAGGAAGGGATCAGCGGCGGCAACATCTCTGCGGCATGGTGGCTGGAGCTCCTCTGTTTGGAGGAGGGTGTGGAGAGTGGAGGTCAGAGGAGAAGGTCATCCTCTCCTTTTCATCCTCTTCACCATGTCAAGCAAACAATTCATCATCTTTAACCACTTGCTCCTAAAGTTTATTCTGTTTTCATCGACCAATGTGTTTATTAGTTTATTTATTGCAGTGGCAGAGCTAGAACGGTTTATATGGGGTGGGGGGCAGAAGACTTTGGATGGGCGGCAAATGAGAACAGCAGAGTGGATGGCCATTACAAATCAAATGATCAATAATATGTACTTCAAGCAGTTTTATTATTGTTATCAATATTAAATCTGCTGTTGTATTAGCCGAGATGCAATTACTAAAGTAAAAAGTTGCAGCAAAGAATAAAAAGTGTAAAGAAGTTCTTGAAAGATAAATAAGCCCCTCTAATTCAAGAACAATTAGAGGTCATATATATTTAAATACTAAACCTTCACAACAGAAAAAAATTGTTTTAAATTTCCAAATTTCACCAAAACTTTGAACTAAAAACTTCCGCATTCATCCTCCATATGGAGCTAAAGTATAATGCTTAGAGTATGATTTCCTAATCTTTGTCAATAATGATTTTGATCTTGGCTGCAAAATTTGGAGGGGGGGGGGGAGAGAGAGAGAGAGAGACTATCTGAGCTGCAATTTCTGCAAAAAAAATAACAAGGACAAAGTTAACAAAGTTGCTGAAAAAGAAAGCTTGATTGTGGTTCCAACAGTCCCGTTTTGTCTGTTGAGACACTTGAAATACCAACATTGCAACAGAAGTGCACAGCCCATCACACTTCAACGAGACCAAGGAGAAGCGCTCTGCCTCACACTCAGGTCTACAGGGACGCCCTTCCCAGGATGTGGGGCACGGTGGGAAAAAGAGGCTTCGCCATATGTGTTTGTTTTCACTTTTGGGATAATTAAGACGCTGCCGTCAGAAGAGCTGAGCACCCCGGAGGATTTTCACAAAAAAGCTTTGATAAATATGAGGAAACAAACTCATTATTGCCAAAAATTCTAACACTTTTAGAAAGATACAGGAAATAAGATATTATTATTAGGTGTAATATGTGCTAATTTACACTGCATTGTACAGCTCTATTATATGTTGTGTTTATTTATCTAGAGAGAGAGTACACCAGACTGTCACATGTTCACTCAAACAGCACTTTACTATTATAAACTGTGGAAAGAAAAAGAAAACTCCCCACAAAAGAACTGCAGCCAACATTTGCATGCCCTGCATCCCATCATACAGTGTGGAAGCTGAGCGGGTGTGGGGGGCTCTGTTTAAAGTTTCGGATTTTGACAGCTGAGTCAAACAGGAGCAGTAATGTGGAGAGAGGAGGCAGCAGTGAGAGGTGTTTAGAGGAACAAGCCCGATGTTGGCATGGCCGTGGTCCTTCATGCAGCACTCCTTTCTCCACTCCGTCACCCTTAAAGTCCCATTCCAATCGTTTGAGCTGTTGTAAAAGCGTTCCCAGTGGTCTTTTGATTATGGTTGTGACATTTTTAGCCCCAAAAAAACCAAACTGTGTCGTTTTCAGACATAATTTCTGCAGAAACCGGAGCAACCCCGCCCCCACTTCCCATTGCTGAGAGCTTTCTGTTTGCATGCTCTCCCACTAGCTTACAGCCCCTCACACCCCCAAACTAACGCTACCAGTGCAACAGTTTAGATCCAGATTCCAGCTCAGACAAGGAAAACAAAGACCCACATGGACGTGTTTGTCTACAAGTGGTTACATCGGAACTACATCACAAACACAATCTTTTTTTAAACTGCATTTTTTTGTCTGCACCTGTTTCACAACAATTCAAAGGAATACTCAGAAATGCCATTTTAAAATACTAAAAACACAAGTTTAATCAGAGTGGTGCAGCTAGAAGAGGAAGGAAAAATCATTTCTTTTCAGCTCTGCAGTTTGATCAATGAGATGCTGTTAATCCGCATAGATCAAGAAGAAAAAACTCCAAAAGACTCTCTGCCATAGGTGTGAAACTTATAGTCTTTTATTAATAATATTCAACACTCCAGTTGTTTATCATGTACAAAGAGAAAGAATAGGCTTATTTCAGCACTTATAATTGTAGATATCATCCTTATTAGAAGTACCTTAATGACGTTTTTTTTTTTTCTTTTTTGCCATTTTGTCATGAAATGGTTAAATTCGTTATTGATATTACTTTGCTCGTTTTCCATACAAAAAAGGTGAAGGGGAGTCTTCCCTGGTGTCCAGTATTTACACAGCCTGTACAACTTTTTTTGTGTGGTTTTCTGTTCGTATGGTGTAAAAATTTTGGTATTATTTCAAAAGAAAAACGGGCCACAAAAAGAGAAAAGAATGGCCAAGAATAATATTTCTGTAAAGTATTATGTATACAAGTGATAGTATTTATATGGTACAATGCTGTCACCCACATTTATTCCTAGTTATCACGTCGTTTCAGTGACGATGGGTTCTTTCAAAAATGTGTGAAATACATTTAGTAGCAACCCCTTATGCGATTTTCATTTCATTGATATTAGGTCTGAGTTTGCTAAAAATGAAAACAAGTAATATGAACAAACAAATTGGAATTTTTGTGCATTATTGTTTAGTAAATACAATAAATAAACAGGTTTTGCGATGACAGAATGGGAAGTTATATAACATGACAGTTTAGTTCTTCCAGGATGCATGAGGACTCACACCCATGACTCATTCATAAAAAAAGGTTACACATTTCAAAGTCAAGTCCGGCTTTTTTCTCATACATATTTTCACTTGTCAGATTCACCGGCATGTCCATCCCTGCAGCGTGATGGTAGTTGGTCCCGAGCGTCAGTTTTCCTGACAGAAAAAAAACAACAACACACCTCAGCTGATGTGATAGATTTAAGCCCCTCCAGGATCAGGATGTTCTGGCTCAATAAGTCAATTTCTGGAGGTGTAACAGAAAGTTTGGCCCCGCATGATGAAACTGGAACCAGTTTGGCCTAAAGGGAGCTGGAGAGTCTGGACAAGCCCTGCTGTCTCTGCGTGCTGGTTGCAGGTCCTGAACATCTGATGGGAAAGGTTTTAGCTCTTTCAAAACAGGAACTGATTTATCCGCACATTCAGCGTGCCGATCCGAGCGTTTTCAGTTTGGTAGCGACATTTATTGCAAACGACGGGTAATAATTTCGGTCAGCCAGTAAGAAAAATATGGAAACCTAATAGAGTTTATGTGCACAAGGGTGCATTTTTTCACTTTTCAATCACCCCTGTGGACATGAAAGCAGCAGAGGAGAAAAACAGAAGGAAGATGAGTTTCTTCTCTCAGGGCACAGAAGATTACAGCGACTTATTGGAATTAGTAGCACACAAAACGAGAGAGAGGAAATAACTTCTGGATGCAGGGGGACAAAATTGCATATGCACACAACAAATTACAGATATTATTTGAAGCCTCATAAGGAGAGACGCAAAGCAAAGCAAAATTAACAAGAATGCAACACATTTCAGCTGTCAAAGAACACAGTTTAGTAATAGATGGGTTCAAATAAAGCAACTCCAGCTGATTCTTTTGGAGCAAAACCACACAAGATGAGACACAAATGCTTATCTCCAATAAGGGGTTGCACAAATGCATTTCAGCTTGGCTTCTCTGCGATATTGTGCTGGATTTCTCAGCAAAATCAACACTGGCAAACTTCCAGTGTATGCACATGTGATTTTAATGAATGCATTATTTATATACATATATATTTCTATATTCCTTTACCACAGTGATGTCACTCCCAAACACAGAGAGGGAACAGGACAGGCCAGGCCGACGATGGCTCTAAATTCTGTGTGCAATCACTGTTAAAGAGACCAGATCAAAAACCGGGCAGCAAAAACAACGGCCGCCGAAAAAAGAAGAAAAAAAGATCACAATATACTGCCTCTATATGCAAATACCTCTGTATATGTGTAATATTGTATTACATAAATGTGTAGATAATTGATCTCAAAAAGCTTTAAGAGTAGCTTACCTTAAAAAGAGAGAATCTAACACAATTCAACTTAACAAAGACTGCTAAAAACTAAACTTTTCCCCTTAAATCACCAAACGTCTACACCTACAGTAAATTATCCTCAAATTCCAAGTGAAAAGAAGAAAAAGCATTACTCTTAACATAATCAGTATACTGATTGGTAAACTATCAGAATTAACATGAGATTGAAAGAAAAAGAGGTTCAATTATATCACTTATGTCTAGTAAGAATTGCGTGTTAACTACATTTTGCATATTTTTGTTGGTGTATTTTCTAGTTTTTACGTGTTTTTATTGTGGTTTTGCTTATTTCTTAAACAGCTGTAAAACATAGTGAAAGGTACATCCTGTCTGTCTCTTTACTGTACAGAGTGAGATGGTTTCAAATCGATTATTTACAAGGGAGAAACTGAACACACTGATGCTGATTGACGCTCGCTCCACGCTCTTCTCCGTATCTCCGCCTCCTTCCGGCACCGTCTTGCTGATAATGTTTGACCTGAACTTTCAAAGTTGTGTGCGTATAAAAATTCCAGAGATCCCGATCTTTTGTTCGGAAAGTCGTGGGGAGATAGTGAGATGCTGGATGAGTCTTGTTTAAGGCCAACTCGATCAGTCCTGCTTTAGCGTGAACACTGAATTTATTAACTCAGCTAGCAGAGTTAGTGGAAAGGAGCAGCTCTAGCAATTTCACAGAGAAACCTATCATAGATGCGTGTACATGGAGGTTGAAAATCGGGGTCATTGATGTCCACAGTTACATTTCCTCCTCAGCTAACATCCCACAGCCCTTTACCTTCTGACCCCAAACTAATCGAAGGTCAAATAGCTAACGGAGACCTCCTTATTTTGAACGTGACAAGTCATTATCAGACAGCATTGAAGAAGAGAATGATGGGAGTGATAAGGCATGTCAACTGTACACTAAGTAAAAATTCCTGTGCAATAAATGAGGCCTCTTCACCTAAAGATCAGACAAAAACCGTCTCCTTGCAGGGCGAGGCCTCCACAGCTCAAATTCTCATCCTCATGATTTTCACGGGACAGGCTTTCTTCTCAGCTTTAGTATTTTCAAGCACTTTTCTACACACCCAGCCTGTGAATAGGACACATCTTTATTTCTTTCACTTCTTGGAAATGTGCAACACAAACTGTACATTGAGTCGGGTGGGATTATGCAATATGTGTCCAGCAGAGGGCACTGTAAAGGTTGTGTATCACTGAGCAGGAACAGGTGAAAGTCAGAATGGATTCAAAACTATGCACGTTTGTGACAATTTTGACTTCAAATCAGACTGAAGTAGCAGAAAAGGAAAGTTGGGCAAAGTCTTGATGAAATTCTGGATAAAATAGCTCAGGAAACGTCATAAATGTCGTGCAGATAACGTAAAACACTTATTTTCAGATTCCCATAGTTCTTTTTTGTTTGAAATAAGTTTGAGACAACCCATAAAGGTCTGAAACTGTTTCAGAGAAAAAAGGACTGTGCTCTGAAGCTCTCCCACTCAGGAATGAAGTGAGCAGCCCTCACAAATATTTTAAGATTTCTTATAAACTCATTTTCTTGTCTCATTCAGCTTGTGGCTCAGTTTGACATACAAGCGCAAGCTTGAGTTTCTTAACATCCTGTCACTCCACCACGGTCCAGATGCCCCTCAGCTTTTCACAGTTGCAGATGAGTTTGTCAGAATTTGTCAAAGTTTGTCTGTTCTGGGTTTATAAAGAAGAATAAAAATATTCCTGACTTGCTTTTTAGCTGATATTTTTGCATAAAATAAAGCGAAAGTTGTCATTTTAAAAACTTACAGAGTTCTCTTGACAGTTTTGCAGCAACTGATCTCCTGACTATTGTCTCTAATTCTGCAGAAAGTAATGTTTCTCATCTGAACAGTTAGCGCCTGCCAGTGCTTTGTTTGGCTGCTCTAGAAGCTTAAGCAGTGGATTTTTTTTTGCATATTTTAAGTAATTTAACAACAAAGTTCCTTAGTGAATTAACAAAGTCCAACAAAAATGTAAAAACAGGAGAAATCGCAACAGAAAGCATGCTTTCAAACTGTGTAACAGTTCAAGAAAAGTACGTAAAGGGACACAAAACATAAAAAAACAACATAAAATGTCTTTCTTGGGGCTTACATTTCTTATTTCCTCTCAAATGTAATTATTTGATAGAATAGAGGCAAAGGCCTGTGTTCTCTGTTCTTGTTGCATTTGTTTTGTGTTTAAAGCATTTTTTTGTCTGACAGAAACTGACCATTCTCCTTCTATAGAGGTCAGATTTTTTTTAGCCTAAACGAGGACATATGTCAAAAATATTTATTCAGATATGCAGAAAATATCGCAGTAATTTTTACACTATATCGCGGTTAAATATTGGCGTATTTAGCTGAACATTCACAGACAGCACGTCAGTGATTCATAGCAGAAACTTTGCCGCTGTTGGAAAAGCTTGAATGCTCATCCGTGAATGTGCAGCACATCATTGTTAGAGCTGATAACTCGTCTCTCCTCCTCCCAGACTTCTCAAACCTCATCTGGTCACAGTAGATGATCACCAAAACAGAATATGGTTCTATGTAAGATTCCTTACTGTTCTTGCTTTTTAGAGTTTTTCATCAGTAACTAGATTTCATCTATTAGCATACAGAAAAGAGCAAGTATGCTTTTATTAATCACTATAGACTTGATAAATTAGTTTGAATCTTTATACAGGACACATCTGGACCAAGTTGGACGATAGCCAGCTTGGCTCATTTGGAGAATTATAATATTAATTTTTTTTCTTGGTGTGATGTTTTTCTTGCCATTTTGGGAAGCGTTTTGAGACAATTCGGGTTTTAAAAACAAACTAAATGAAATGGAGAGTCAGGCAGTCGCCACAAGAAAGAGGAGGTCAGCTGCTTCAAAGTACAACCACACTGGTGCAACCAAAAGGGACTTCTGGTGGTGAACTCTGCTGAACACACATTAATCAGTTGCAAACTACTGTGAGTACAGCTCAATGAAACTATCTTCACATCCACAACTGGTTTTAAATAAGGATGCGACTTATTCACAGGTTTTGATTGTGATCAATCAAAGCACAACATTCAAACAAAGCCCTCTGACGAGACTGTTTCACAGAACACAAAAGTCAGAGGCTGAAAAAGTAAGTGCCTGGTGAGTGTTATGTAACCTGAATAAAAGAAGTGGCCGAAAGGCTGTTGGGAAGCGAGAGATGCCAGTCTGACAAGAACACTGGGACATCCTGAATTAAACAGGTTCATAAAACACTTCCCATGCCTAACATTTTCTTAAACAAAGGTATAAAAGACCTAACATTTTTTTATTGAAACCGGCAGCAGCAGTCTGCTGTCGATGCCCGCTGCAGTTTTGGCTCATATGTGATGAAAATACAAGCAGCCTGAAAGTGTGCCGGTCAGTCCTGATGCTGCCACGCGTGGGGGACATTTCCACTGAAGACCTGTAAGGCACGTCCATCCATTCAGCAGCTTCTGACAAAAACTCGGATATTCACAGTAACACAAGTTCAGACAGACAAAAAAATTGAATGTCTTGGAAATGAGCTTTTCCACAGGGAGCAAAAAACACAAATCAGAAGGCTGTAAAATATTAAATAAAGAGAACAAAAATTGGAGTTGAAGACTCAGTCTTTCTGGCTTGTTGGTTGAAGTAAGAACAACCTCCCTGCTGCCACTAGGAGCAGATGAAACACAACTATAGATAGAAGAAATTTATGACATATTATATTAGTAGAACAGAAACAAAAAAACGTAGTGGTATCATCATAAACAGAGTTACCATAAACAGCATTGACGTCTTTGTTATTCACAACATTTTTGTTGTTCTTATACCCTGTTTTTCTATAAGAATATCTTATTTTCATCCATGATTGTATTTCTCGTAACAAACAGCTCTTTAGGGAGGAGGATGAGGAGGAGCAAGGATGAGAGGAAGAAGAGTGAGATGGGAGCAGATCCAGCCGGCGCCATAGATCTGGTAAAAGTGATAGTGTCTACTTTCTGCTTTGACACAGGGGCAGATGGACAGTTCACTCCTTCCTCAGTAGCACCCAGCAGGAGCCTCCGACTGCCAACGCACCACAAGGCCAGTGGCGAGCGAAGATGAGATGTTGCATTGTTACAAAATCAACAAAGTACAGTGGCTTCTCAAAAACTGGTGGGACAATTGATGGAGCTGGGGTTCAGAAGATGTGTGGGGTCGAGGGGAATGTTCTCTGATGGTGTCTGAACATAAATGCAGAATAGCTTTGGCCAGTTTTGAGAAAGGGATAGCATCCCACACCTCCTCGGGATGTCCTGATTTTGTTGACATTCTTATCTTTCAGTCTTTTACCTTTTTAAGAACTTTTTTTAAAAATCATCTCTGTTTGCTAAGGACTTGGTGTGTACAATGTCTTAAGCACACCTGATCCCCTAACATCTGATGCCCGTATTGCTGTCCTCCTCCTCCTTCCTCCTCATCTTTTACACATCAGACTCAATGCTGGAGAGTTTCTCGTACACATGGCCATTGCTTCCGTTGAAGGGACGTGGGGGACCGACCCCCAGCATGGAGCCATGGTGGTTCATTCCACCAAGGCTGTGCTCTTTCGGGAACCGGGGAGTCACATTAGACATCACGCCGGCGGAGGCAGGCGCCGGCATGTAAGTCGTTGTACTTAACTGGCTCCTGAAGTCACTACGGCTGTTTTTGGCAACTTGTTGCTGCTGCTGTTGCTTTGTCATGTAATATTGTTTGGCTCCATGCATCAGACACTGATCATCGCCAAAGGTGGGTATAAAAGGGTTTTGGTTTACCCGGTCTGGGTAAAGGGATTTGGATAAAGAGAATCCTGCCCCACCTCCTCCTTCCATCAAAGATCTGTCTCTGTCCCTCATGTCTCTTTCTCCAATGGAGCGGCGATGGGGGCCCTCACCACCTCTGAAAAGGCCAAACGGTGATCCAGGACCTTTTCGACTGTCACCTCCATAAAACAGTGGGTCTCTGTCTCTCTCTGAGCCCCCATGTCGCTCAAATATGTGTGCAAAGGGACTGTTACCTTCCATGTAGCGCTCCTTCTCCTTCAAGCTGACACTCCTAGGTGGGGGCAACATTCCCACCATGCCTGGTCCGCTCATCCCTCCACCTCCTCCCAAACCCCCGATCAAGCTTCCCATTCCACCTAATTCCTCTTTCTGAAGGTCCACGAATGTGTCATAAGAATGTTGGCGCCTCAACTGCTTACTGAGTCCCCCACTCTTCCTTCTCTGCTGGGCCTGAGATTGAGACTGAGGGCCTCCAACCATGCCTCCAACTCCTCCCCCACCTGTCCCTCCCCCCATCTGTTCCAAGAGGTGGTTGTTGTCCTCACTGATATCATAGAGGTTTCCTGTCTTTTTACAACCTTCGCAGTGCATGCAGGTTGCAGAGCTTGGTCGGCTGCTACCTCCTCCTGAGGAACCACAGCCCATTCCACCGCCATACCCACCACTCCCACCTCCATGGATGGACATCTGCTTGCCACCTCCTCCCCCACTAGCCCGACAGTTTCTGCATTCCCACTCTCCCCCAGCCAACCCAGATCCTCCACCACTCTTTGAATCGGACTTTTTGGGTTTACTCTTGAGAAAATCCTCCACTGGCACCAGTGAGGTACAGGTTCCAACTCCTCCATCTCGACTCCCAGGACCCTCAGTCAAATCCACATGCTCCCACTGAGGGACACCCTCTTTGGGACGAAACTGGTCCAAATAAAAATCCCTAACGCTCTCCTTTTCTCTGAAAAGATACGAGTTCCCGTCATTGTTCCCCCCTCCTCCAGTTCCTCTCTTTCGTTCTGTGGGAAAGAATGGTGGGGAGGCGGAGCGTTGACTGTGGTGGTGGTGGTGACTAATGTGGTAGGGTTTCCTCCTGTAGCCCAGCTCAATCTCGTCCAGCTCCCGTCTGGACTTTGCAGAGGCTGGCCTCTTCTTCAGACTGTCTCGGTACTGTTTGCGCTTCTTGGCATTACCCTCTAAATTTCCATAAGTTACTGTGTGTGTAGAAATGTCTGAAACATCTGAGCGTACATTTCCATCTTCTTCTCCTCTCCCGCCACAATAGCCTTGCCCTGGGATGTACGTGGAACTTGAAGCACCGCCCTTGAAGGAGAACTTCCCGTACACGTCAGGCAGTCCTCCTTTGAATCCTGGGCCTGAAGGGGGAGTCTGCCCGGACAGCAGGTCAAACTTGCTCATGTTCCTGTGGGTCAATGCAGAGCAGGGCTGGGTGGCGAAGATAGGGGCCACTCCTCCACTGAGGCTATCACAATCAAACATGCCCCCTTCCAGGGAACTCACACTGCCTCCAAGACTGTGAGGCCTGTTGGGTGGGGGGCCAGTAAGCCCTAGTGTTGAGCCATGATGGTGTAGGTAGTGATCCTGGTAGACATTGCTATCCTTGAGGTGAAGGTTGCCAAATGTCCTCTCCACCTCACTGATGTAGTCACTGAACATGTTGTCTTCTGGTAAGTACGGAGGCTTGCAGTCAGAATGACCAGCTAAGCTGCGTCGATGCTCTGAGATGTCATAAACCGAGGATTCTCGACGAATGAAGTCCAAAGCGCTGTGTGGTGATCCGTTCACCCCAGACAGGGAGGCCATGTTCTTGGCCGTACGTAAGAGCCGCATGATGTTGGAATGGGTGTTGTTCATGGTTGCTGATGGGGAGTTCAAAGCAGAACTGCTTTTTTCCTCGATCTGCACTCCGTGGATGCAGCTGTAGATGCCCTGTGAGGGGAAGAAAGAGAAGGATTAAAGAGGGATAATATGACACTATTTGCTGGGAAAGACCTTTAAATCTTGTCAGCACACTTCCCAGAAATATGGCACACAGAACAAACTGCAGGATCATTTTCTATAATTTTACAGGTGTAGCCATAGAGACAAAGAATCTTGCCAAAGTAAAAAAAATCTGAGTCAATACTCAGAGCACCGAGCAACAAAAAGTATTAGGTCCCTGCAAACGTGGTACTTCTGTTACAGGGGAAGAACCAAGTATTTGATCCCTTTCGGATTTTTAAGATTTGCCCACTTAAGAAACTTATTATCTGTCATCCTAATGATAAGTTAATTTGAAAAGTGAGAGAAAATCGCAAAGAAAATCTATAAATCAACTTTACAGAATGTATTTACATTTATTTGCGTTTCATTGAGGGAAATAGATTTTTTAATCCTCTTGCCAGAAAGACTTGTGTAAAACCCTTTCTTTCAAGCACAGAGATCAGGTGTTTCTTGTAGATGAGCCGGTTTCTGCACATTTCAGGAGGAATTTTGCTCCACTCTTCTCTACAAATGACTTCTAAATCATTCAGATATGGTGGTTGTCGATTAGCAGCTTAGAGCTTTAGCTCTCTCCAAATGTTTTCTATAAGATTGAGGTCCAGAGACTGGCTGGACGACTCCATGACCTTGATATGCCTTGTTTTCAGCCATTCTTTGGTTGTCCTGGCTGAATGTTTGACCCATTTTAAGCCTCCTGGTAGAGGGAAGGAGGCTCAGGATTTGATGGTACATGGGTCTGCCCATCCTCCCATCCACACGGTGAAGTAGTCCTAAGCAGAACACCCTCCTAATGCATAATGCTTCCACCTCCATGCTTGACAGTGGGGATGGTGTTCTTGGGATCATAGGCAGCATTTCTCTTCCTCGAAACAGGTCAAGTTGATATCAAAGAGCTCTGTTTTGGTCTGTTCTGACCACATCACCTTCTACTAATCACTCTCTACATCATGAAGACGTTCATTGACAAACTTCAGGTGGGCCTGCACATGTTTCTTCTTCAGCCGGACTACTTTTCTAGCACTGCAAGATGTTAAACCATTGCGGTGTAAAGTCTTACCAATGGTTTTCTTGGTGACTGTGGTTCCAGCTGCTTTGAGATCATAAACTAACTTCTGCCGTGTTGTTTTAGGCTGATTTCTCACTGTTGTCATGACCACGGAAACCCCACCAGGTGAGATCTGGTTTGCAGCCCCAGACCTAAAGATGGATTGATGGTCATGTTGTTATATTTTGGCACAATTGCACCAACAGTTGTGACCTTAACCCCCAGCTTCTTGCTGATGGTTTTGTAGTTCATTCCAGAACCAGAACTCTTAATGGTTATTAGGGGATCAAAAACTTGTTTCCCTCATTGAAATGTTAATAAATGCATATACATTCTTTAAAGCTAATTTCTTGATTTTCTTTGTGATTTTCTATCTCTCACTGTTCAAATGAACCCACCATTAAGATAACAGACTATCAATTTACTTTTAGGTGGGCAAACCTAGAACATCAGCCAGAAATAAAATACGTATTTCCCCGCTGTATGTACAGATACAGTGTAAGCAGATATAACGGTTCCAGTTGGAATTATCTTAATATTAATGAGAAGGAAAAAAATTTCCATCAACTGTAAAATTTACTGCAGTTAACAATAAGTAAAAACAGAAAAGAGATGAACTAGCTTGATGCTAATTTGAAACATGTACCAGTTCATGCTGTCACTGGACTGTGCTTTTAGTAAATGAGAGACAGTAAATACACAGCATTGTATGGCAAGAAAACTGACATAGAAAGTATGGCATAGTATAATTCATGGACACTTCAGTCATATAGTCACTGAAATGAGAAATATTGCCACTGAGCAAATAGTGTGAAGACTCACTGAGAGTGCTGTGGCTCAATGGTGGGTGATTGATAAAAGCGAAAGAGCCGTAAAAACCCCTTTAGACCGACTGGTCAATACTTTTAATCAATGTGATTAGAATTCAGCAGTACAATGTCCTCTGACAGTTATAAAAGACTTCAGTTTCACGAGCCCTCAGCGCCACTGACCACAAAACAAACCCGAGCACAGAACACGGCCACACCAAGGAGAAAGCAGCTGATCCATACAGTGACAGAAAGATGAACCGCTCCATTTGCATTGAGTGATGTCCGGTACAATATCCAGATAAAAATGGATGTTCAGCTGAAAGCAAACCAGGCGTGACAGATGAGGGCCGTAAAGGATCGTATCGATTCCCGACACACTTTTTACTCCGTTTTTTTTCCCCCAGATACTTGCATATTATTATGGAAAAATGACGCCGTTTCGTTTTAAGCGAACAGTCTTAAGGCCAGATGACCTTTGTGCTGCGGGTCAGGTTGGGGATGAGGCATCATGCTGCAGACAAATCATCCCAACGAGTCTTCACAAATCTCCTGACGCCAGCTCTTAGTTTTTTTTTTTTAGATTTCATTCTGCCTGCTACACTGCAACACAAAAGCATCATCGCTCATACTGTTGTTATAGACGATGTTATTACTTTGTTTAATTTCACAGTCTGTTAATGATCAAGTATACATGCTCAAGAGGAGCTCCAACATCAGAGGAGAAAATGGCAAAGGAATCTTGATGAATTTGAAGTCTTCTCCACCTAAATCTGTCTTTTGAGGTTGATCCCCTCACCTCCACTTCATCTCTGTCATCCGCTGCTGTGCATAATTTGTCATCACTGCATTAAAGTTCTGATTACAGCCCACTTCAGACGAAATCTGTCACTTTTTCCTTCCCACGACATCA
The DNA here is from genome assembly GCA_036245035.1 of Adrianichthys oophorus. Taxonomy (NCBI): domain Eukaryota; kingdom Metazoa; phylum Chordata; class Actinopteri; order Beloniformes; family Adrianichthyidae; genus Adrianichthys; species Adrianichthys oophorus. The sequence goes on from BSAI01000125.1 coordinate 5,138,102, forward strand.
ATGACAATCATTCTGTAACTTAGCTTAATCTCAGGGCAATGCCCCCTCCTCCTTTAGATTTTTACCCCGATGCAGGAGGAGGGTTTGGAAAAAACACACGTTTTGTTCGAGATGGGATGACAAAGAAAAGGCTCCAAACTGCATGCAGAGTCTGAACAACCTTTTTAGTTTACAGTTTAAGACCAGGCAAAAAACGCGCTCAAATGAACTCAACAATACTGCAAGAGGGCTGTGAAAAGTCTCCCCTCCAATACATTTACTGATGACCATCAGAGGCCGCTTAAATCACTATAAATTCTAAGTTTCTGTGTAGAAGGGGTCTGGCTGAGTGGGGGGTAACAGGGAGAGAGAAGCTCACAAAGGACAGGAAGTTTAAACTAACCACAAAGCTGTCCCTGAAACCATGTGACCAACTGTGACAAATGCATTGTTTTTATTGCTACTAGAATTAAATATTAATTGCAGAGATAACGTTAAGCTTTATGACATTACACTGTGGGATTTAACAAAGAATCACATCTAGAAAAGCATTAAGACTCAGGAAGAGGAAGTAGATCTGGTATTTATATTGATTTGATAGCTGGTAGAGTGCCCTCAATGGAAGGTTCAAATCCAGGTCGAGTTATGCCAAAGACTGTATAAATTGGACCCAGTGCCTCCCTGCACTCAGCATTACGGGGTTAAACCACCAAACAGTTCCCGAGTCTGCAGCTCACCACTCCCCCAGGCGATGGGTCAAATGCAGAGAACAAATTTCCCACATCTAGGTGTGACAACAAAAGGGACTTAAGTTTGAACTTTAAATATTATCCAATTAAATCAACTTTTCCAAAAAACATTTTGTTTTCTGAATACAAGAATTTTTGTTTTCACATACCAAGTTATGTACAGTGCGTTCCAAATTGTTATGCAAATTATTTAAGGGTCAAAAAAGATCAAATTCATGGATGATATTGTGTCTCAGGGCTTTTTGAATCATTTAAATCAATCTCAGACACATGTTAGTTTGCCAGGAGAGTTCAGTTAAAGGAAAAACTACTAAAGAACAATGTTCCACATTATTAAGCAGACCAACATTTTCAAGCAATATGGAAAAGAAAAAGGATCTCTTCTGCTGAAAAGCCTGAAATAGTTAAATACTTTGAACAAGGTATGAAAACCTTGGATATTTCAAGAAAAGTTAAATGTGATCATTGAACTATTAAGAGACTTGTGGCTGAAGCTTTTCTCTTTTTTCACAAAGATCTGATATGTTCAATAACATTTAATATATAATCCAAGGGTTAGTAACTTCAAAATTATGCCTAATGTCCTTTGCATACAGTAATAATTTTGCATAATAATAAATAAATAATAATAATTTATAATAATATATAATCTTATACATTATTAATATATATAATTTATAGTATAATAATAATAATAATTTTAAATACACTTGCATGACTAAAATGGTTTTGTTTTAGCTCAGCTGTTAGTTGTATATATATACAACTAAAAGTGGCTTAAAGGCCCATTCTAATGAAAATTGTGTTTTTTGTATTTTTAATACATCCTTGTGGCATTTTTTCAAAGATGGAGGACATCTATGAAGAAAATAACGAATTCAAGTTTTTTCTTAGAATTTATTTATTTAAATTGCTTTATTTTAATTGTGAACCAGGAGCAGACAAAAAAAAAGAAGTTTGAAAAAGAGCTTATTTGCTATGTAGAAGCTACACTGGACGGGCCACAAGCTCCCTGCTCCGCTCTGATGCATCCACTTGTAGACCCATTTTCGTCTTAATTTTTCTTGCCGAGCTGGCGCTTGGCTCCAAACTGGCAGAATAGCTCAAAATTTGCTCGCCATTTTTGTTGCATCCCTAATGTTAGGTTGTAGGTGTGTGGGGCTGTAAGCTAGCGGGAGAGAGTGTAAACAGATGGATGACGGGAAGTGGGAACAGGGTTGCTCCGCGCCAACAGTCTCGCCCACAACACGGAGGCAAAGTTCTAATGAACCCCTGCTGTTCTATGTCAGATGATCAGAGTGGGTCTTCAAGGCCACAAAAAACAAATCGTGTGTTTCCCCCTAAATATTTGATCAGACTGAACCCTCTGTATCTGGGGACGCAAACTGTGTATTTAATTTGTCAGATCACTGCAAAAACAGACGTCATTTTTGTAAACGAGAACAATCAGTGAGTGTTACACGGAGCCTAATTGGCCTGTGATCAGATCCCCATTCAAATAATAACGATGCAATCCTCGAAAACAAGGCAGAATAAAATGAGAAGTCAACTGACATTTCCACAACAAGTGCAACCCCTCGTACATGCCTGTTAACAACACAAAATCAACACTGAACAAAAACATCAGAACTGAACACTGCAACAAACCCATAAATCAGAGGGTTTTTTTCAGCTCTGCTCTTCAGGTCCAACAACAAATCAAAGTGAGAGAGAGCGCACCAGTATGCAGTTCAAGCTGTAAATTAGCCATGTGATTGAGCCTGCAGCGGCTCACCTTCAGAGGCATGTAGTCAATTACACCATAGCCAAGTCAAAACAATTCAAATCAAACACCTTGGGGTGACTTTGGTCCCTCGAGATCCAGTAATCTACCCCTGCCAGTAGGGTGGCTGATTCTTTTGTTGAGTGAAACATTGATTTTGTCTCAGTGTTATTTTGTAAATGTTTGCCTCATGAGCAAAGGAAAAGCCTGAGCTTCAGAATGACAGGAGAGCACTCATTTCTCTGACTCTGCTGTTGGGTTGAGTACACTATTTCATTGTTTTAAAACTGTAAAATCCTTTTCTACACACTTTGTTGACTTTTCTCAGACAGACACAAACATTTTCACACTTTTCTTTCTTCTCTAATCCCCCAAAGTTCATACCTTCATAAAAAAATAAGGTCAGTATTATAGAATGTAAACCAAAGATCGGATCGTGATTGAAGGAGGTATTTAAATTTGGCATACTTGACCAACAAGATTAACAACCAATCAGGATGTAGAACAGTCCACTGTTAGAAAAAAAAAGGTATGCGAAATTGCACTATAAAAATTCTGCAAAACAGCAAGCAAAATATTGAGAGAACAATGTATTCAATGAATAGTCAAAAACTGGTAAAGCATCTTTGCTCTCTTTTCTCTCTCTTTTGTTCTACTGCAGGGTTTTTGGTCCCTGTGTTTGTCTGTTTCTGTTCCCTCAGACCACAGCAGAACCACGTCAGATAGTCGTGGTTCTGCTGGAGGTTCCCTCCTCCACTCAGAGAGTAGAATACAATCTGACCTTCTGGGATTGTCATGGATTGATCTGGATTCTAACAACCGTCATTGCTTGAGATGGTTTAATGTTTTCTGTGCAGCTCCTTCAGACAACCTCAGTTGTTAGTTGACACCTTTTAAATAAAATTAATGAAACAATGTGTTTTTTATTTACCAAAAATGTGTCAAAAGCCCAAGCCACCTGTTTTCCTCCACCTTTTCTTATGATGTACATAAATGTAAACTCAGAACAGATTTGTTTTGTCTTTAATGGTGCTCGAGTTTTCTGCTTACCCTGCTGATTGTGAAGACAAAGCCTGGCCGACCCGAGCAGACGCCCATGAAGCAGAAGCGCAGCTGCCAGTAGAACCAGTGTTCGCAGATAAAGGTGATGAGGGAGAGCGCCATGGCGGCGCCCAGCATGTAGAAGACGCCGGCCATGTTGTCCACGTCCAGCTGACTGGACATCACCTCGTTCTTCTCGTGGTGGCAGATCCCAGTCAGCCACAGAGACTCCAGCTCCTCCATCTCACCTGCATGGAAGACATGGAGGCAGGAGGACAGAGACACGTGGCAAGGAGGTTAAGGGAGGCAGTAAGAGATGAATGCAGATTTTCTTTGTGTCCAAAAATGTACAGAAAAAGGTTCAGGACATTGCAAACATATGTAAAACATAAAAGGGAAATGATGTAATAACAAGTATAAGTGATAGAGAAAATGATGCAACACGGAGAGAGGGAGGGCATGCAGAAAAAAGGGGTTGAGGCTGGTTAAAGTGAAGTGCAGCGCTGAGATGTGCTTCACACATTTGTGCTTTTGTTCCCACGATAATTACAGATCTCTTATTAGCATTTTTGATCAACGGCTTTTTTGTGTGAAGCTTGTCAGACTCCAGCCCCAAAATTTCTGCCTTTTGTGGGTCACCTTCTGTTTTATCACGAGGTGCTCTCAATCAAAGCAGACAACAGCACGACAGGCGCCACTTAATTAATCATATATTCAGTCACGGTTGCTACATTTCAACTCCTGCGCCGCCTGGTCTCTGAGCAGCAAAAGGCCCCTCAGCAACGCTCAACCTCCTGAGGACGCTCTGCCCATACAGCCAGACATTCCCAGTCAGTATGCTATGTCCAGTGCCGACCTTTTTTCTTGGCCACACAGACCGGAAGGAAGAGTAAAAGGCAACGCAGCAACGTGCAACTTGGCAGCACGTATTACACATGGCCAACATCGATTTCCATCAGTTTTTGTGCATGGCCGCATGCAAATCCTTGCAAATAACAAAAGCCTTTCTTCGATTATTAGATAATATCGTACAAGTTTTCTGTCTTGTATGTAACATTTTTGAACTAAAGTAGTAATGGGATGCAACAATAGTTCCTGAATAAACTTCAAATTAGGACAAATTAGGACTCTAATAGAATATGCAAAATAATCAAATACTGTGAAACACAAACTCCATCCATCGTCTTCTACTATCCTTAGTTCCACTTGGTGTTATCTGGTTGCTGGAGCTTATATCCAGCCACCATCAGACAAAGGCGGGGTAAACCCTGGACACTTCACGAGTTCATCAGGAGAAAAACACATGTTCTTCAGGTCATTTTAATTGATCAAACAAACCAAACAAAAACTATTTGCACTTATAAGATTTTCCATTTAGCAAATGTTTCTTTTAGCCTTTAAGTGGAAATTGAGAAGATAATAACACTTTTAACAGTAGGTCAATAATCTAACCATTAAGCTAAAATTATGACACAAATTTCCTTGAACTGTATGATAGCTTTCTTTCTCTGTAAAACAACACATCTGTGACAAAAAGGCAAGAAATAAACAAACTTTTGTGGGGCAGGAGGCCCATACAAAATATCACTGTGGTAGGCCGCTCCGTGAACCTGTAGCGTGCAAATGGTCTTGCCCATTTTTTTCTGCAGGTATGCTGCAGGCAGGTCGTAGTGACACTTTTACGACACACATGGTGAGTAAGGATGAAGTAAGTGAGATGCAGGCATGTTTTCATTTTTTTAAGCCCACCAAACCTTGCACACGGCACAAAGAGCCTGTCAGTGCTGTTCAAGTGACGTACGGTTCAACCCCTGTACAGGTGGGTGTGACTAAGGAATTAAATGTGCAGAAAAAAAATAGAAAAAAAATCAGAATGTTTTGAAACCTCTGGAAAAGATGAAATGAAAGTTTCATGCTGAGGCGTTTGGTCCAGATCAGAGTTTGTTGTCCTTTGAAAAGTGTTTGGGGAGTTTGGAAGTTCATCTAAATTATGATGCAAATTAAGGGTCTTGGTTCGCTTACAAGTGTAAATGGATGCGGTTTACTGAGAGTGTGACTGCAAAAAAAAAAAAAAAAAAAAAAAAAGAGTGGAAATGAACCATATAAAGAAAGTAATATCCTTGCAAGACATTTGAGTTTTAAATAAAAAAGTAACCCAAAGTGCAAACAGCAAAAACAATGGAACTGTTTCATGACTCATAGTGAGAAGTCGAACCAGGTATTCACTCTCCTCTTTCCTTTTTCCCTGCTTTGTATTTGTTCTGGGGCAGCATTGTCTCCAAATGAGCCGCTTTTGTAAGTGCAGTGCAGTGAGTCAGTAACCCATACCAGATGAAGACACTGCACCTTTTAGTATGCACTGTTCTCTCTGCTTAAAGTGAGATGGATTTCCATTGAACTATTTTAAAGCCAGAATTTGAGAAAATATATTCCTTACAAACCATTTCCTTATCTTTTTAGCTCTTTGTTTTGAAGTTAAGTTAAAAAAAATCTGCAAAACTTTCTGGGTAACAGTGATTATGAAGAACTGAATTAAAGCTACATTTTCAGGAAAGTTGTGACATCTTTTTCACTCAGCTTTGTTTGTCTGTTCTAAGTCCCCTCATGCTTCCTACAGAGCCACCTGAGCTCCATCAGTTTCTAGGCCACCAGCAGTGGGGTGGATGGAGAGGCGGGGCAAAGTGACATTGAAATCCTGAGAGGATTTAGACAGACCTGCCTCAACTGGTTTTATTCTGAGGCAACCCACGTGCAAATGGACATCATCGTCAAAGTTTATGATTCTACACACTCCAAGCTAGTCAAACTGATGATCAGTGAGTTAGGAACAACATGCAGAGGAGTGTCCTGGTGGATTATGGGTTGACAAAGATAAACCTGCTTCATAAATAACTAGAATCTGAAGCCTTTCGTTGTCACGGATACTCTCGTTTTCAGAGGGCTGACCCATATTCACATGTGCGAGCAAACACACAAAAACACCAGGAGCTATGCTGGCGTCCTAACTGGGACGCACTATACTGCGCTCCCAGAGGGCTCTTGGTTCAGGGTGCTCACAACAAGATGGACCACGTCCAAAGATGCACACACATAAACCTTGACGCACACCCAACTTCTATTATAGCTCACAAGCTGCACTGAGATATGATGTTTATCAAAGCAGGACAGCAACTCTGCAGCATCTAAATCAGTTTATAATGAAGAGTTTGAAAACAATAAATCATGTTCACGTCTGTATAAATGCCAGGGATGGACATTTGGAACATTTCAATTTATTCGCCACTAATTCAGACACACATTAATGTTCCAGCAGAAAGAGCTGCAATGAAGCGCACCTCCAAAGCACAAAGTCCTCAAAGCTCGGCCAGCCTCCTGTTAGAGGAGAGTCCCAACTATGGAGACATGTCTTCATTTTTATTCTGAAGTTACATTCATATCGGGCGTGTGACGCGCGTTCAAGAATGTGCTAAAAATCTGAAATTTAGGTAAAAGCGAAGTCCACTTTTTGTTTTCAGGAAATATTGATCTTCTGAAATGAAGTCTCACGTGACATTACTCCACCCTATTGCCCATTTCAGGTAGTTTGTCGAGGTGGGCGGGGTAAACTTCAGGATTAATTTGAAATATTTTGCTACAATCTTGATAGTACATGTATGGTGGCCCTGAAGTCCAAATCAAATCAACACATCATTGCACGCAAAAACATATTAAAGGTCATGATAATTATATTTAAAAAGTCAAAACAAACTTTCAGAAATATAAAAAAAAAAAAAACATTTGGGAAAACAAAAGAAATTTCCATAAATCAAAATGAAAAGTAAAAACATGAAACAAAATTAGAAACCGGAGAAGTTAGGTATTATGGGACATCACTGATGACGTTTGCGTTTACTGTGGTAAGAATTTGATTGATCAATCACAGAAGTTTTGCAGCAGCTGTGGCCAGAAGCTTAAAGAAACATCTTCTGTCAGAAGATATCGCCACAACAAAAAACCTCTGGTTGAAAAGGAGAACGTCGTCATCCAATCAGTGACGGCCCATTACTACTTCTTTTTATGTTTTTTTTTTTTTTAAGGTTCAATTTTTAACATTTTATTTCTGAAATAACTATTTTCCGAAATGCTTTTTTTAGATTTTGCTTTCTGGAATTTTTTAAATCTGCTTTTTCCTTTGATTTCCTTTTTATTTTGTTTCTTTTTTTAGAATTTCGCTTTGTTTCATGGAATTACATTTTGGTTTCTGAAATTTTGTTTGCTTTTATAGTTTCTATGGTAACATTAAATACGTTTTTGCGTTTAGTGTTTTGCACTTCAGGGCCACCGTATATATCTACCAAGAAAAATACACTATTTAACAGGTACCATAACTGTAGTTCGTTTTTTCTCATGTTTCAACATTACATTTCAAGGTTACAATTCTTCCATGTTTTTTTTTTTATGTTTTTGGAATTCAACTGTTTTATTCTCTTTTGTTCCTATCTGCATAGGAACAAAAATGAAAAATGTTGAGAAACCAAAAAGAAATCATTAAAAACTTCACGCCATCAATCAGACGTGTTGGTGTGGTATGTGTGGGTGCAGATGACACGCTGGCATTTGCTGATTCAATTGTGGCAGCAGCAGCGGTTTGAAGGTTCTTATAAGTCAGCTGAGAGAGAAAAAGGAAAAACAAAAACTTCCATATCCACGCTGGATCAGGAGTCAAAAACATTGAATGACTTCATGGAGGATAAATGGGTTTTATTATGAAGACTTTCTTCTTTTACAGATTATTGCTTCTATGGTTAATAATAAAATCAATGCAGAAAAATATGTTTTGTTTACACGGCTAAGGGACATCATAATGTGGTTTGAGTTTTGTAGATTTTTGCAGTTTTACAGGTGAAAAAAAGTCCTCGGCGCTCAGAGGTTGCTCTCAGATCAACACAGAGATGCTGAAGGATAATTTTATTCTTAGTTATTTATATTTTCGGTTTTCTCCTCTAAAACTCTCACTTTGGTGACTGCAGAACTTTGGATCCTTGTTTGTTATCAAAGGTTAAACAAAGCAGCCATACATAACACTTATGTTGAATTTACTTTATTGAATAACTATGTTCCTCAAGGTGCAGTTTAAGGATCTTTTCATGTTTTTTGCTCCTTTTTTATGGCTTGCTGATACTTTGACAGAATAGCGCTTTGGAGTGTTTCCTGTACTTATTTTGTTTATTTTTAGCAGATTAGATGGGAAAGGACGATCATTCTGGATCCAGTTGTGCAGGTTTGTAGTGCTGATATGGACTCATGTTCCTCTGTCTGCTTTTTTTTTTTACCCAGATTTAGGGAGTGCTGGGTCTTTTTAGGATACAAAGGTTTTTGTGCTGAAAGATTTGCACTGCAGGGCCACCGTACTTTAGCATGAAAGCGTCCACTACATTAACCTGTTGGTCTCCACACACTGAAGGAAACATCTCATTCCCTCACCGTCTCCAAAGAGCTGCAGAATGGCCAGGTCCACGTGTCTCTTCCAAAGCGACTCCTTCTGGATGGCGATGCCGTATCCCGTAGTGGCAAAGATGTAGCCGCTGCCAATGGTCACCAGCTTGCAGCCCTCATCCCTGCCAGCCATGTAGTTCAGCACGGCTGCATCGTAAATGAATGCATCTAATTTGCTACAGAATAAGGGTGAGAGGGAGGAGGAGGAGGAAGAGAGAGACATAGATAGGTTCCAATTAATTAGCTTTCAGAAGTCAAACATCATGGCCACAACATTCCAATTAACCTGCTAAATAGCACTAAGCCACTGATAAGAGTAATAGACTTCCACTTGGTTTGGCAGAAGCTGGAGCTGGCACACAGACTGGTGGAAAGAAACACCTGATAAAAACTGAAGAGGAGGAGTGAAAGTACTATTAGGGTTAATCAACTGCAATATGTTTGTAAGGATTAATGCAATAAGAAGGGGCTTTCCCGACGGTTTTTGCTTCCTCTTTTTATGTACCATTTGTTTTTATACCACAAAAACATGACTAAAGCGTGGACTCGTGAAGATCCACGCTAGCATCTGTTCAGCTGCTTTTGATGTATTTTTTTTACCCTCCTCACTTTAAACCTCGTTATCCGTTAATGAACATGTCAGTGTTGCAGCTAGAAACTTATCTCCCTTTTGTTCTATAATGGAGTTCCATTGTTTTTTGTTTCTCTCTTTCTTCTCATCTTTATAGGTTTGGATTTGTTGGACGTTATTTTCTTTTTTTATCCCCAATATAGGGTTAATTAAAGTGTATGTTATTTAAGTGATGACCTGTCCAGAGTGTACCCCAGCTTCACCCAACAGTGGCTGGATTGACTCCAGTAACCCGTGATCCCGAACGGGATTCAGAAAGTTTTGAAGATACATGGATGCTATTAATGCTTCATCAACTTGGATGTCCAGTTGCAGGGTTTGTTGATTTTTAAATACAATTGGGTTAATTTGATCGAACAGAATGGTCTAGACTAATTATGCTATTATATTCTAAAATTTTGGACTGAATTAATTGAACAATCATCAGTTGGTTTGATGTGTTTTTTCTTGCATTAAATAGTAAATGGTGTTTAGAGCGCTTTGTATGTTTTAAGACTCAGAGTTCTTTACAGTTCCATTCATACGATGGCGCTGAAGTGCAAATCACATCAACAAATCCCTCCACGCAAAAACATCTTAAAAATCACAATGATAATTAAAAACACACACACAAGAAAACAGCATTACATTTTAGAAAACAAAACGAAATTCCAGGAACAAAAACGTTGAAAATAAAAGCCAAAAAACATTCGAAACACAAAAGAAATGTCCACAAAATAAACTGAAATGTAAAAAAAAAAAACACAATGAGACACTGGTAATATCCCATAGTCCCGACCTTTTCTGCTTTCTCATTGTGTTTTGTTTTTTTAACGTTTGATTTGTTGGTTTACTTTTGCTTTCAAAAATGCTTTTGTTTCACAGAAACCGGAAAAGATAGGTACTATGGGACATCGCTGATGGGATGATGATGCTTGCCCATCATTTCAACTGAAGGTTTTTTGACATGAAGCATTGCTGGATATCATCACGCAATCAGCGATGCCCCAACTTTTTCATTGTATTTTGTCTTTCTAACATTTCTTTTTGGTTTTTGGAAATGCCTTTTCATTTTTGTTTTTAACATTTTGTTTTCTAAAATGTAAAGCTGTTTTTTTTTTAAATATTTGTTTTGCTTTTTAAATTGCCATTGTGATTTTTAAAATGTTTTTGTGTTGAGGGATTTGTAGATGTGATTTGCACTTCAGGGCCACCGTACATTTACCCATGCACACGCGCATTCATGCACTGATGGCAGCTCCACTTTCTCACACTGGCGCCAACCTGTAACCACCAAGAGCAATGCGGGTTCAGCGGCTGCTCTACCTCTATTCTATGGCCTTCCACGACTTTCAAACTTTCGTGAGTAAGACTTTACTTTTGTAAGAAACAAGACTGGACATAAACTTTATGTTTGATGTACAGAAATGTAAACACCAACTTCTGAAGATGTGTCAGCAACAGTCCAGACAGATTAAACAGAATGAGAAGTTTGAAACTAACGTAAAGGATAACTGCAGGAGGAGGTTACCTGGCCAATAGAAACAGGTATAAACAAACACTATATCTATATAGTGACTGAATGACTAAACTTTAAATCTATCACTTGGCACACTGAGTATTCAGACATTAGATTACTGTAGTTAAGCAAATGCATGAGAGTCCTTTAAAAGCTCTGGAGCTGAATCAGTAAAGCACTTATAATACCAGCAGCTCAGAGCTTTCAGTGGCTCCTCTGTGGTTGGACAGGCCTACAAACAATCCCTAACCCATGCAGGCGACAGAAAAAGCTGCAAAAGCAAAGGAAACGTCACTTTAAAGGTCTTTACCCAGCCTTCAGACTTTGCAAAGCTTCATTCACATTCCTCTGATGAAATTTGGTCATGTAGGAATGCATTTCAGGATAGTTGTTCCTGATGTTTCTCTCCGTACTGCCGTTGGGAACTGTACCAAACCGAAAGGGGGGTGAAAAGTCATTGGGACTCTGGAACTGCAAAGAGCAGACAAAAAAAAAAAAAAAAAGCGGGTAAATTTCAGACTGATGAACGCGTCGGCCCAGTCTCCCCCTCCACCATTACCTTTTTGTCTGACAAACCGGTGACCTGGTCCACATACTCCTCTTGGATCATGAAAGCAGCCAGGTTGGCAGTGTAGGAGGCCAGGAAGATCACAGCGAAGAAGGCCCACACCGACACCATGATCTTACTGGTGGTGCCTTTGGGGTTTTGAACCGGCACAGAGTTGTTGAAGACAAGACCCCACAGCAGCCAGATGGCTTTACCAATGGTGAAAGATGGGCCATGAGGCTCTGAAAGGAAACACGGCAGACATCAGAGTCAGGATTAAAGTTTGTTGGAGCCAGCAGTCCCTTTGTTTGTGTGGGCATGTGAGAAGTGAGTGTGCGAGCGTGTATTGTGTCCTGCTTTTGGACATCCACAAACAGACTTTCTCATGCCAAATGCTCCTTTGTAAAGTTTACCAGAAAGTTGCTTGAATGAATCAAAAAATTGTGCCACTCAGCCATCGATACTTCATCACATCCAATCTTCTGACTGCAAACGTCAATCTGCACTTTTTAAGGAAACTAAACTCCCACTAAATCAGGGAAAATAGGAAGCATGGAAGAGAGCAGCACTTCAGGGAGGAGCGCGTCTTCTCTGCAAGATGATGGAGGATGAGAAGAATGAAAAAAGATGGCTATTGTCTATATATAGACACGTCAGAGATGGAGTTGTGGGAGACATTGATTTTCTTTCTTTTCTGTGCGTTTGCCTCATCTTTTCCACCAGAAAGGTCGAAGACAAAACTGGTCCTTTGCTGTCAGAGCTCACACGTGATTTTTGGTAGAAATGGAAATAAGTGCAAATGACTTGTACGGTTTAAAGAAAGCAAGACTGGAGGTTTGCTGGAGCTAAAACTCAGAGAAAAAAGAGGAGAGTACAGAACAAAGACTCGACTGGATGTGCAAATGGCCCGTGGTGTGTGTTAGTTCTTGTGCGGTTAACTCCCTGTGCATCACAGAGCATTGTTGTTTTTTAACACAGATCAAGCATCATCCACAAAAATCCCTGTGCTTGCTCTTGATTGCATGGAACAAATGACAGGATGGAGCATTACTCATCAAAAGCTCTCTTGTCTGAAGAAGCAAATTACCGTGGTAATCCAGAGTGCATTTGGAACCTCAATTTAGAGACTTTAAAAGAAGTTTTTTTTTTCTTTTTGTTGTCATTCTTCTGACAAAACTGAAGTTGGGATTGGCGAATGAGTAGCTTTAAACCAAAAACAGCTCCATGTAGTGGTTCTCACAGCAAGAATCCCAGCAGCCCCGTAACCCCAACAGGGATTCAGCGCCTTCAAAAAATGGCTGTGTGGAAAAGCTTCAAACTTCCTTTGGGTCACCACATAAGCGACGTTCACACCGCCCTCTTCAATGCACGATCAAGCAACCGCGTTCACTAAAAAGTCCAGTGTGAACACCCAATGTTAAACGCGTGAACGTAGCATTAAAGTGACATTTTTGAGGAAATCATGACAATTTTTTGTGAAACCAAACAGCAAATGTTTTTTTTTTCTCATTTTGCATAAAATCTGTTTCTTTCTTATTTAGTGTGATAAGCTTAATGGCGAATCAGTGACCTGGTATTTTGGACAAACTGAATGAGAGATTTAGAAGGTAACATGACTTAGAAACAAGAAGAACAACACCTGTTTTAGTCACATCTGAAACAAATCAACCACCCTAGCAGGTTCCGCGTCACGAGTTTCAGGTTCTTACCTTTGCCGTCAGCCAGACAGCGGTTGTAGCCCACAGGGCTGAAGTACTCGAATATAAACACGGCCACAGCTGACACCAGCAGCAGCATCACAAACATCATCACCCACACGTCAGCGCTGAACGGCTCTGTGGCGTGGGAGAGGGGGTAGGACAGGAGACGGAGACAGATGGGTGGGAGCATGAAGGGGAGGAGATAATGGTTAGGTTAGAGGGAAAAAAAAGGAGAAGAAGAGTTTTACGTGAGCGCAGGCGGCAGAGAGAAAGACAAAATGAAGCAAGAGAAGGTAAGAGATGCAAATGTGGTGCATCAGATTGAAAAGAGGAATGCAGCAGCAGAGCAGTAGAGTAGGAGTAGGAAACGGAAGAGGGCAGAAACACAGAGTGAAAGGAGAGAAAATAAGCAGTTTGCCACATTATCTGACATTTTATTGCAAGTCCTTGAAGTGCCGAAGCACTGCAAGTTTTCCCCACTTGATGAGTCCACTTTGGAGTCGAAATCTCACGGAAAAAAACTGGAAGGAATTGTTAAAGACCGACTAAAGACATATATGTTTAAATTCCCTCACTGCTCCATAACCCCTAACAGACTATATAGTGCAGAAATATGCATAAGCCATGAATTTTAGTGGAATTCAGACATATGCTCACTTCTTTTTTTAATATGTCACCTATTTGCTGATGAAAAAAAACTCATAAATTTATAAACATTTTTGCAAATTCTTTTCATGAATCCAATGTGTTCTGATGACGAAAACTTGGGTGATTTACAAAAAAAAAAATTAAAAAAAGGGCTGTAACCCTGGTTACCGTCTTATTATCCATTCCAGCTTCTAGATGTTCAGCATTTGGGCAAGAGACTCCACAATATTCAACAGTTACATATTTCTCTACATTTGTTTGTTTTTAGTTCTGTTTTCACCCTAAATAAGAGTTTTGTTGCTGCCGCTCTGAAGAAACGATGTCCTAGAAAATGACACAAGTTTTTACATTTTGGCTACAGATGGGATAATCAGAAATAAAAGACCACTGGGAGCACAGATCAAAAGGTGATCGGAATGGGACTTTAAAAGGTTAAACCATTTTAAAAACATTTTAGTAGATTTTCTGTTTTTATTTTATATTCTTCTTTATTTACATGATTGCTGTACAGCCCTTCAGGTCTCCACAGACAATTTAAGGGCGATAAATAAGTTAGTATGATTTCTCTTAGTGGCCATAGCAGGCACTGTCCCCCCTTTGGTTTCATATCTTAGACCCAGTGGTCACGTGCACATCCTCCTTTGACACATCCTTCCCACTTTTGCCTCAAGTTGCTGCAGATTTCTCACCTAAGAAGGCTGATGGTGAAACAGTGCCGTTACTGCGGGAAACCATGACGCTAATTCCTGTCTCGATGAAGGGGACAGAAAAGTCGATGACTTCGGAGCGTTCCTCGTTGATGGTTAAGGACCCAACAGCCATGTGGGCATTTTTTAACACTACCTATGAGAAAAAAGACAGAAGCAAGAAGAGTTCAGTCATCTGTCTCTGACATCTGTCATCCATCCATAAGGAAAGCACCGGCATTTAAAAGCGCATCTATCAAACACCGGTGTAGATGTTCAGAGCATCCAGGAGATCCAGACACTCCATCTGTTAGTTGTCAAAACGTATTTTAGGAAATGAGCTAAAGTGACAAGAAGTGGATTTCTATAGAAAAGAGGGAAGTGAGGCCAAAAAAAGCAGTAAAAGACTGAAGGCCAACACATTTTCCACACACAGCTCTCCAAGCAGACACTCGTGATGCTCGCCAAGGGACAGAAAGAGGGAGAAAGACGAAGGGAGCGAGGAGAAAAGTGGGTTACCGCAGTGGGCCACGGCTCCCTGAAATAGCCAGCCCAATGCCTTTCTCTACCTGCTCTCCTCTTCCTTCCATTACCCTGCACAGGTTGTAAATTTAGCCCCAAATGTTACAGCTTTAAAGCACCGGGGGAAAGCGGTTTGAGGCCGTCTTTGTCAGTTTGTAAGGTGTGTGTCTGACTGAGTCAAAGCTCCGTCTGAGAGCTGCACCTTGAGTGAGTCACAGAGGGGGAAAAGGAAGCCGACACAAGCAAAAGAACCTTTTGTTTGCCGCCTGAATCTGGATAATGATGATAACCAGCATAGGTTTTGTGCATTATCTGCAATTTTTTTCAAGTATCTTGATGTATGCCAGTGTGTTTCCAACTCTTCAGTCATTTTCAGCCTGCCAGGGCGCAGACGTGCATGTTGTCTGTGTGTGCATGAATGTGCGTCTCTCCTGGGGAAGAGAACAAGTGCATCCAGCAGCGCGTTCACTTCCCCTCTCTCCATTCGCTCTCTGCATCTCCCTCCTACGACTTGTTCTCTCTGTGTTATGAAAGTGACCCATGTGGGTGTTATTGAGAATGATTGAGCGAGGGATGTGCGCTGGCTTGTGTGCGTCTTGGCTGGTGCGTTTGTGCAACTGTATTTGTGTAATCAAATGTGTGTTGCCTCTGATGTTTTTAGATCAGGAATGCGACGTGAGGGACGGCGTAAGTCCGCGCAGTCCGTGAAATTCGGACTGAAAAGAGAAATGCTCTTCCTTTCTTTCTGATCTTTTGTCTTTTCAAATTGTGACAAATTGTATGAAAAGCTTTCAGGGAGCTTGTTTGTAGCAGAACAGCCACTTGCACATTAACAGTTTGAAATGGGTTGGAGCTTTTGGGTTTCTGCCAGCAGGAGAGGCAAAGGTCAGCTTTGCGAGGTGCAGCACATGTCAGAATTTAATGAAAATATGGATAAAGAGCGTTTTAATTACAAGCTTTCTGGATTTTTGCCCACATATTCCTGCATGAATGTTTCTTGCTGGACGAGAACGCAGCTTCCTCTTTCTAATGACTGTTCATCTGTGGAGGTGAGGCCAACAGGGCGCATTACCCTGCTTTTAGCCAGGGTGAAAGTTTATATCTGATGACCGCATTTACAGCCCAATGCCTGCTAAAGAGGCTGGCAGGGTGACTGTCGCACCTTTACGTAAGGAGTGAGTCAGATGAATGTAAACTGAATGGCAAAAGCTTTTCTCTTCTTACAGTTCTGTACGCGATGATAGCGTCCACACAAAGAGGCGCTCGGCGTGTTTGCAGTCTGGGACCTTTCACGACAGGCTTGGGTATCGATTTTTGTTTCCTCATTAACAAGGAGACAAAATTAGTGAGCAGAGGAGTAGCTGGCTGTCAGAAGATGAAGCACAAAGTCAAGTGCAGCCTCCTTGCTTTGAGGCCAAAGTTGGTTTAGAAACGTTTTAAAGGGAATTGTTGCAACTGAGTGAGTTATACACACCCAGGGGATAGATGCTTCATCCATCTGACAGAACTGTTAAGGTGTTTGGACACAAGGCTGACCCAATCAATAAAGTTTAGTTTAAATTTTTGTTTTATTTATTTTTTTTATGTTTACTTAACAAACAAGTTTAGTTTCTGTCGGGTCTGTTTCTGGTTTCATGCACTTCCTCCAGAAAAACCTCACTTCTCTGCAGCCTCTTTTCAAAAGCTCATCAGAAAGCATCAGTTCTCAACAGCTCGGGAGATGTAGTTCTTTTATTGACAACAGTCGCTTTGGATTGTTCTGAGGAGCCAGCAAAGTCCTTAACTATACAAGCTGGACTTCAAATAAAAATTCAAACATTTGATAAATATGAACCCTATATAATCGTTTACATCATATTTGATACACACATTTCTAAGACCCCTATCCTATTAGCGTGATCAATACTTTCCTTAAAACCCCTTTGTATGGAACATAGTCAGGGGCGGTGCCAGGGGGGGCAGCTAGGGGTTGCCATTGCAACTGCATGATCTTTTTCTTTGTACTTTCGACAGTTAACGCAGTTAAAAAGGGCAACCTACTGACAATACATTCATCACATGGTATTAATAATATCTTATGAATATGCGTTACTGTTACTTTCGTTCTTGAAAATGTAATTTTACATAAAAACAAATTTGCAACTCCTTACAGTCACGTATCAACCCCTAAGCAACCCCACCGAAAAAATCCTGGAGCCACCCCTGAACATAGTCCATGTTTTCTGTCCTGTAGTTCATCATTGGTCCAGTAGGGGCAGTAGAAGGACTTTTCTTGCTTTTTTAAAATGGCTGCTTCCATGAAATCTACTTTAATTAACTCCTCTATTGTTATTTATTTTTTAAATGACTGCATGTTGTATTAAAAAATGCAAACTTTGTTGATAGTTAAATCTTAATAATACAGTTACACCTCATTAAAAATGTGTGAAACTAATGTGTGGCAGTGAGTAAATAAAGTGCTTTTTTCCTGAACACTCATGTCAGAATTTTTCTTTTTAAGCTAATATTGTTGTCAACAATAAAATCACCCAACGTATCAAATTTGATAAACTGTAAATCTAATTTTTAAAAAGAACGATATTGCATTTTTTAATGTTATTAAAGTGTTTTAAAAACATCTTAATTTCCCAAAATGTTCTGTCAATTCTTTGATGCAGTGGACTTTACAGGGTCATGGTTTGAGAGCAGAATATGTCAGTGTATTAAGCATTATTTGTGGTAAAAATATTATTATCCTACACAATCTTGACTCCTCCCACCCCTCTAAATGACACACAAGGTCAAACGTGATCTAAAAGAATTACTTTTGTCTTTTGGACAACAAAGTGGGATTAGGTGTAGTTTAATTTCCTGGCTTCACTAACACATTTCAGAAGTGTCCTTCATAAAATTTACATTTGCATGACTTTCAGATCCACAAACAGGCTTTTATTTGCTGCCCTCTGAAACCTGGCAGATTTGCACGGCCTGACTGTTGTCAGTGGAAGGCCAGCATCACCACATGGACAGTCAACACAGATGACGGGCTGCACCAATGCAAACAGTCAGCACAGAGGGGCAAACATAAAGGAGAACCATCCGCTCACCTCTCCCACCATGCCGTTCCATGTTCCGTTGACTTTCTTGCCGTGTTTTCCGTTGGTGACCAGGTAAAGGTCGTATGTAAATTTGACCGACTTGGCGATTTTTTTCAGGATGTCAATGCAGAAGCCCTTACAGCAGCGCTTGATGTAGATCCCAGACTCCTTTGTCTGATTACTGTATAACAAGATGGATGTTTGTTTGTTTTTGGCAGAAAGTGAGTAAACACGTTAAAGATCTTGCTTTTGGGTGTGAATCTTACACTGTTTTGATCTGTTTCCGGCAGGGTACGGTGTTCCTCATGCAGGTGCCGCTCAGCGGATCCACGTCTTCCACGATGACAAACGGAGCTTCCTCCAATGTCACGATGGACAGGTGGTCATCCTCCCTGTTTGCCGGCCCCCCATACAACTCATAGCGAGGCCACACATGGTACTTCATAGACAAGGAGCCGTTCTCCCATTTACCCACCTGCAGAGATGCACAAAAACACACCCAGAGTGCTTCAAGAAGCATGCTAGGCATACAAATCTACTCCTAAAGTGTTTGCCTTTTCTCCATGCCAGCTCTTCTGCCAGACACCTCTGAGTCATTTCTGAGGAGGACATCGTTTTAAACTGCCACATAAATCAAGTTTGCCTTCTTTTATTTGACATTAAAATCAGGAACATCCTGTTTCAGAGTGATGCATTTAAAACAATTCGAGCATTTCTCACTTTGAGATTAGACGACTGTAATTCTTCATTATCAGGCTGTTCTAAGACTTCTCTAAAAGGTTTCGATCTGATCCAAAGAGCTGCAGGCGCTTTACAGATTTATCCAATGTAATACTCTATTTGCGGATTGTTAAAATTGGACTTTAAAATTCTTCTGCTAAAATGTAAAGTTTAAAGAAGACAAGCTTCATCACTCCTTAGTCTTTTTCTTTTTCAAACAGAGCATTTTTTTTAATTTGTAGGATTGTTTGGTTTTAATATTTTTAAGATTTCTATCTGTCTTCTCCTCAGTTTAAGAGGCAGACTGCATCTCCATCTTTACACTCAAACTCTTTGGTTGCACTTCTGCTGCAGACCTGTCTGCTGGAGTTCTTAGGGATGCGATGACGCTCTGTAGCAGTTCTTAAATACAAAGACTCCAGTGTTTCTGTTTTTGTGTTTGTGTGTCCTGTCCTCTCTGACCTCGACCAGTCATGACAGATGGTCGCCCTCACCAAATCTGTTTCTGCTGGAGGGAGTTTTCCTCCGAATGCAAGCTCAGTCCGAGAGATGAAAATGATTTAATGCAATCCTTTGATCACTTCTGTCAAATCATTTCTAACAATTTGACCTTATTGGAAAAACTGTCAAACTAAAGTAGTAATAATTCTTTGATTTTTATTTTAATTGAGGTGATTTAAGTATCCTAGCATGTTTTCTTTTTTCTTGTGTTGCGTATTAAAGCATCTATCTATCTATCTATCTATCTATCTATCTATCTATCTATCTATC
>BSAI01000125.1:5157917-5202752 GCA_036245035.1 Adrianichthys oophorus
ATCTATCTATCTATCTATCTATCTATCTATCTATCTATCTATCTATCTATCTATCTATCTATCTATCTATCTATCTATCTATCTATCTATCTATCTATCTATCTATCTATCTATCTATCTATCTAGTTCTATTGTTTGTTCTGTTGTTCATTCCATCATTTGGTCTATCGCTCTAGAGTTCTATTGTTCGTTTTAGCCTTCATTCGTTTGTTCTGTTGTTTGTTGTGTTTATCATTCTGTTGTTTGGTCTATCGGTCTATCTTTCTATCATGCTGTATGTTCTATCATTTGATGTATTACACTATCATTCATCTTATAATTTGTTCTGTCAATCATTCTATCTCTTTTTGTTCGTTCTAGCATTCTATCATTTGTTCCGTCATTTATTCCATTGTTCTATCGTTCATTCTAGCATTTTATCATGTGTTCTATCATTCTTGCTAGCGATGATTGTAGCATTAGTTCTAATGGCTGTGATTTTGGGCTAAATAAATAAAACAGAATTGAATTTCATTATTGTTGCTTTGCAGGAGTGATATTACAGAACAAAGTTTTTCAACAAAGTAAAGCTTCATTTATTTATTGTAGTTGTTCTGCTTTTTTATCTGCATGTAATCTAGTCAAGTTTTTGGCAAATTATGTATTATATCAGAAGAAGAAGAAAAAATAAAATTAGATTATCAGAAGATAAGGAGAGGCCTGGAACCCTGAATAAAGAATGAGAGCAAGGTTAACCTGAAGGACAGGACTGAACCTGAGGAAAGAGCAGAATTCAGATCATGAGGCGAGGTGAGAGGCACAGGGAGAGAAAAGCAGACGCAGAGTCATTGGAAATTAGGAATAAAAACTGCGGTGACAGAAGAGGAGAACCTGAGGATAAAGAACAAGCAAGTACAGTGTCAGAGGAGGTGTGTATTTAAATGCAAAGTGCTGGTACTTTCATCAACGAGTGTCCAGCTGTGTGGCTGAAGGGCCCTTTAACCTCTGGGGCTTCACTCAGCTGAACAACTGTCACCCACTCCTGATGCTACTCTGAGCGGGTTACACCTGCGACTCGGTATGCACTCCTTCCACTAAAGTTTGTGAAGACCCATGGAAGGAGGCAGAATTGGATCTCCATATAACTCTGCAACACATAAATGCAAGTGTGGAGAGTCTGCACTCTCATTAAATATGTAACTGTGCTCCGAACACCTTCCACCCTGAGGAACACAAACTTGACAATCCAGCCTGGACTAAACATGCTGAAGCACCCTGGAGCAAGATGCAGTCTTTACTACCCCACAGAGGAAAGGTGAGACAGAGTAAAACGTGACAGAGAAACGCGCAGAAAAAAGAAGAAGAAGGTGCAAAACAGGGTTAAAATCCTTCTGCAGGGGAGCCAACAGGACTGGACACCACCAGAGTCCTCACAACACTTCAAAGGTGCAGAGAGTGGAAGGATGATTGGAGGACCTGGAACTCATTAGGATCCAAGGGAAGAGGTTCAGCCGGGAGGCGAGCTAAGAATTAAACATGGGGGAGAGAGCCCGAGGTGGGGGGGGTGGAAGAAAAGAGGGGAGCGAATCACCTTGTCTTCAGATCAGAGGACAGAATATAGATTAGAGAGGCAGAGGTGGTAAAATATACAGAGAATACGCAGCAAGAGTCCGGCTGCAGGACGGAGATAAAGAAAAGAATAATGTATAGTGGGGTGGGGTCACGTCAGGTCACGTGAAGTTTTTTAGAGTGATTTTAAATAAATACATTGTGCATCCTTTCGCAGCTCTCGGTTTCATGCATCTCTGACTGCCTGTTCTTAAAGCTGTGTGGGGGCTGAGGCCGATCCCTGTGTGTTGACAGACTGCCAGTCAATCTTTGGGCTTACTTGTACAGGCAGGCAGTAATTTTCACTCCTACAGGCAGTTTGAAGTCAGCAATTAAGCGTACCTGCAGGTCTTAGTGGAAGGAAATGGAGTCTGTAGAGGTAATTTACATTTTGTGACAAAGCCAACAGATTAAATGGAGAAGACGGGAGCTGCTCTCCAGTTTGTACATACAGTTCCCAACAGTAAGACCAAAAAACACATTCATTATCTGCTATTTAATATTCCTAGCACTCTAATTAAGATAATCAAAGGAAACCTTGGTAGCAGTTTAGTTCATGGCAGTACTTCTAATATATATCATAGGTCAAACAAAAAAGAGCAGAGTGACAATACTAGAGAAATCTCTGTATGCCGGGGACAAGATCAAAATATTGGCTGAGATCCTCATGTTTTTCAAATATAAAACCTTCACATGAGTATCATTCGGTGCAAAATGCAAAAATCACTAAGAAAACACTTTTCATCATAAAGCTTGGAGTTTTGTTATCCAAAGAGCAAATTTTACTTAAGAGAAAAGGTTTGGATGGATCAGTGAGCAGCTCAAACTTTTGTGGTATCACACTGAAACCATAAATATTTACAAGATTTTTAAGCATCACAAAAAGTATGTTTTTGTACAAAGTACGTAAAATAATTCTATAATCCCAATCTCAAAAAATGCAAAAAAAAGAATACGTCTTCTCTAAAACATCCTCATCTTAAACGGATCTTTCATTGTAGTGCAGATTTGAAGAGCATTGTTCTCAGTAGAAAGATAAGTGAATTGAAAAGGATGGAGGGTTTTTGTATCAGCAGCTGTGTGCACTACATTACACTTGAGCAGCGCAACGTTAAAATGTTTTCTTTCAAACTGCGACAAGAGAACAGAAGGAATTCTGAGAGCGGTACGATGAAGAAATTTGATTTCATGAGATTTTTAAATGAAGCAGCTGCAGACGGGCATTCTTTGTACACCAGCTCGCTGAAGCTTTTGCTGAATTGAAGAACTCAAAGGCACCTTCAACGGGTTGATAATATCTAATCAGTGGAGTGTTTAAGAAGCTTAGGGCTTAAAATGCTTAAAAAGTGAAAATTAAAGGTTGCAGGATTCATACGCGCACTCACATCCACATAACTCCACTGTAAACATCAAGAGACAGTTAGATATGACTTGGATGTCACAATTCCAGTTTCCTCTCTCGTTCTCTGAAAAACTTAGAGGAAGACACAAACACACGTTTTTAGTGTTTCTGTCTCACCCTGTCCCACTGCCTCTCTTTGTTGAGCAGAATTATGACGAGCTTGGGGTGCATCTGGTATCCGTCCTCGCTGAATGACAGGTTACGGCCCTCAAATGTCACATTCATCAGGTACCTGCAGAAAAACAGGGAAGACAATAATGCTTGTGGTCCTATTTACACTTTAAATCTTCATCTATTGTTGTCAAACGGCTCCAAAACGTCTTTTTTTTCAGGGGCACTTTAGACAGTTCTGTGGACTCTGTTCTGATTAACGCTGTCACACAATTATTGATTCAATTTGTTTATGAGCGGACCTAACCACTGGAGAACACCTCACACTTATAGTATATTCGCTCATTTGGGGGCCGCTCTGCGCAAAACCAGCTCAAAGCATGAATCTGACCATCATATCTACTCTTCGATCTCCGTGATAATCTATTTAAATTCATACTGATGCTGGATTGCACTGAAGTGTTCAGGCTAGCTCATTTGTTTGGTCTGCACTGCTGCGTAAATGGACTTTAACATCAAATCTTGTAGACTCAGGAAATGAGATGTTTGGACCAAAAAGCTCAGTGTGATGCTATGTTCACACCGAACCAGATTCACAGATTTGATGCGCTGCTGGACACTTGTCTGAATATGTCTTCATAAAGCTGACACTCCTGCTGCTTGGGTAAGTAGCCACTGTGAAGCTACATTCGCATCGCCGTTGGCAACACATGCTAAAGGGTCTTTATTCCTTATGAAAAACACCTCCAAAGCAGTATTATCATCTGTTAATGCATCTCTGAGTATTCCTCTGCTCTCTGAGCAACAGCCCCTCCCAATCCAAGAAAACGAGTGGGTCCTCACATTGTGACGTAGACAAGTGTAGAACAGCCCCTTCCAGGAAGTGTGTGAGCTGCCAGCTCCGCCTCCAGGCTAACTCACACACCCACTTTCTCCGCAGAGTTAACGGTGATCAGCAACATGCTCTCATTTTATGTTCACAATTTGCACATCCATCTTTGCAAAAGTTCGAGTGTTATTGAATAGTCTAAGTAAACATGCAAAAACGTTGTTTGGGTTTCTAAATTCAAAGTTCTCAAGTACATATATAGCTGCACAAGTTTCTATGACCGTTTTTGGGCTCTACGGACAAACACCTTACCACTGAATGTGCGTTACAAATTAAACAAGGTCAAACTTTGACCAAACAGGGACTCAGATGTGGTAGTGATGGATAGATGGCGTCCCCTTTTAATTCCCTGAAGAGCCAACCATTTAATTATTGATCATGGAGGATAAATTATTAATTGTGGTTTGTGTCTGGCTGGATTTCTATGACACCAAGTCCTTCATAAAGTGGAGTAGAGCTGTGAAAAAAAGCCTGTAGTAAGATTCACCAGATTTGCACCATTTTGACATTTCGCACCAAGCCTCCTCCAACTGTAGTTGGCGGACATGCGCTAGTAAACATGAGGCAAAGAAAAATAATTCACTAAATGCGCGTTCAAGCACCCGGGTTTAGCGCTTGAAACATTTTTAGCCTCATCACTCATGAATTGACTCTATATC
Source organism: Adrianichthys oophorus (assembly GCA_036245035.1). Lineage (NCBI taxonomy): Eukaryota > Metazoa > Chordata > Actinopteri > Beloniformes > Adrianichthyidae > Adrianichthys > Adrianichthys oophorus. The sequence goes on from BSAI01000125.1 coordinate 5,162,566, forward strand.
TGTAAATCTCAAATACAGTGAGATGATGTTAAGGGATCAGGTTTATTTAGTTTGACAAGCTCTAAAAAAGCATCGGTAATCACGTCTCCACGTCTGGGTTCATGAGATCATTCAGAGACTCTCCCGGTACGGTGAGCTTCACCATCTACTGCAGGACTATCTACCGCTTTCAGTTGTACTTCCGTCTCTCCGTGACCTAGTTTGACGACTTGCTGTCCTTCAAGTCAGATATTTGAACTCTGGACACGCCACCCGCAACATGACATCCAAAAGGTGCTGCTGCCAGACTGGTCACCAACCAATGCTTAAAATGCATCGCAGGACCTCTGTTTACATCTGTACATTGACTTAACATTGAAACTGGATCCTCTGATGCACAAATCGCAGTCAGTGCATAGGAACATAGCTTGAGACTTCTTCAAACACATGCATTCATTTAATTTTAGTAATATGAGCTAAAACTCTAATCAGCTTTTTTATGTAAGCAAATGAACATCTGAATGATTAGTCATTTCTTACAAACATTTGAGCAGAACAGATAACCGCCCCATTAAAGCAGGAGAGAGGGAAATGAAGTTCAGCAAATCTTTGCTGTTATTACTGCTAATGATCAGTCCACGCAAAATCACATTCAAACTTTATCAACCTCGTATTGAAGGAATTCTCTGTTGAGGAACAAAGTCTTCAGTAATTACATTTGTCTGATTCAAACATAAAGACACACTCAGCTCGTCACATGGGTTCATCTGAGAGAACTTCCGTTTGGCTTAATTTTGCATCTTGAAAACTGAAACCCAGAATGAGATTGAGAGAAGAGGCTGAACCAGTCCTGAACTGGAGGCACAAACAGCAACCAGTTTAGCTCAGTAGTTAAATTAAAAATCACAAGTAATTATATTTAAAAAGCAAATCAAGATGTGTTTTTAAACTGAATTTACCACACCGAGAGACATACCAGATTTGTCATAAAATTTTAAATTTTCGATATTTGCTTGAATAAATTCTGAATTAATTGTCGGGGTAATTTTCAAATTAGAAGCAATATGCAGCCAGGCAGCTTTTTTTTTGGCGTGTGCAATAATTGTTACTGTTCAAGACAAAATCCTGCAAAATGATTATTTCCCTTCCTGCGCTCAGCAGCGCCCGGCCTCTCCACAGCACTTCTTCCTTGGCAGTGATTACTGCTAACGCATGTGGGAGTGTGTACGTGCGCGCGGGTGCGTGTGTACAAGAGAACAGGAGTCTTCAAGTCAAGTGAAATCATCCCTCTCATACACACTTCTAACTCTTCCCACTGTGACTGTTTCCATGGGAACGCCACCTCAACATTACAATCGTATGGAGATGACAGAGAAGGAGGGAAAAAAGGTGTGGGTGAGTTTGACCATGTGTGGGGTCAGCTTGTCTGTTGTAATGTACTGGTTGTTCTTGTGCTGCATTGCTTCTCATATTAAATATTGATGCTTTCAACGGACTGTGATGATAACAGTCCTCCTACATGATATCTTCTCATGCAGCTCCTTGTGTCCAACTAACAGCCTTGTCCTGTAGAGTCTTTGCACAGACACAAAGTGCATTGAGTTTGTTGCATAAATCATAAGCCATTTTCAAAATGACTTGACACCCCTGTCCTTTTAATCTGTACGGACCAACCCTTCTGTTTATGTGTGTGTGCAGAGTCTGCACACTAAAAGCCACAAAACAAGCATAAGTGGGTTGCCATAGCAGCCACAACCACTGTGATTTGAGAGCCAGTGTGCCACGTTACTATGGTGACCGTAATCTCACAGAGGGTAGGAAAGAGACAGAGACTGAGGGAGGTGGGATTGAGAGGGAATGAGGGAGGGGATGGGGCATACCACGCCGCAATACACTGACGGCAGGACAGCACGCCCTCTCGCTCTGTCACCTGCTGAGATATTCCTGCACCGTGTGCAGCGCAAGCATTCCTACAAATGCTCCGACCCCCAGCGCTGATGAGCATTCAGGAAAACCAAACCAAAAAATCCAGAAGCTTTGCTTGTTAGGAACACAAAGATGGAATTTGAGAGTCCATTGTGTCCTCCTCGATATGATGAAACCTCACAAAGATCAAACATAAACATGCAAACCAAAAGCACAGTTATTGCCGAATTATTTAGTAAATCAGGTAAGCAACTTAACATAATTTAGCTTTTAATAAAGAAACTTTTGAGGGTTTTTTTAGGAATCCGGCCAACAGTACTGTATTTTTCACCATTAATCTCATGTTTTCCTGTATGTAAACTAATCAGTTAATTTATTTTGTTTGTTTACTTATTGATCGTGTAAGAAATAGGGTTAAAAATCATAGGAATTGGCAAAATTCACGTGGAAATTCAGGCTTTCCACATGCAAACCAATTTCCTTCAAGATGGATCAGCGTTGGTATGTCTTTGGCTTTCAAGATCCACAAGATTACACTGATGAGCCTGAACAGCCCATTTCCCTCTTGTACTGTGTTTAACTGTTTGTTTACACGTCAGGTTCAACAGAACGCTCCCAAAAGATGCCGCTCTTAGAACTGAAGCGTTCAGGTTAATCCACGTTTTTATTAAATGTGCGTAAAGCTGCAACAACCCGATAAATTCAATGATTTAGGCAACAATGCAAACTTCTCTAGACGTAGTACTGGTAAATGCTTACAAAACATATTTGTTAAAGACAGATTTATCAATATTTTTGAAAGAATAATTATGTTTAATTTGACTGTACACAACAGGAAGTGTACAGGAATTTATGTACAGCAGAAGACTAGGAAATAAGTAGTAGACTGACAACATAGCAACACTAATGCTGCGTTCACAACGAACAGGGCGGCCAGTTTCGATATTCGTCAATGTGCAACACAGTCAGAGTTTCAGGTGTCTGGAGCAGTGGTCTGGTGGTAGTGCACTTCAGTCAGCAACCAATGCTTCAATGTAGCGACAGGGCTACAGACTTTTGACAGTTGCTCCACCAACAAGCAGTGGAAACATCAAGTTTTTTAGCACAATTCTGGGCAAGGATCCAGCTACAAATTTGACGTGCATCGAAAGAGAAGCGGCAGACGCAAGTTTGACAAGCAAATCGCATTTGGCAGAGAAAAGGAAGTGCAGTCTGCATGGATTGGTGAGAAAAAAGTTCATTTATCTAACAAAAACTGCAGCAGAAATCAGGAATACTTTGAGAAATTGTGGGATTTTACTTCAATAAAGGACAGAGTATTCATATCTAATGAACCCAGCATTTCTTCAGGCTTGAGGAGTAATTTGCAGTCGACTAACATTCTAAATCGCCAAAAAAAGTATTTTAGTGCGTCAGTTTAAAAAAATGCTTCTTCTGCAGCCCTGAAAAAGGAGCAAAGACTTGTTTTTGATTTGCACCAATAAAAAGGGAATCCAGAACCGATCTTTACATTAGATTAAAACAAAAGGAAAATATCCTCAGTTTAGACGCAAAGGTCGGTCCTTTTGGCCTGTCCGTATGGTTCCCTTTGAGCACTTTTTTAAAACCACGTTTTCTCATTTAGTTTCATGTCAGAATGATACCTGAGTCATGTCAGACCTGTGGTTCTTCATACCGTTTATTGCTTAGCATTTCAGTGAGCTTCTGATGAGTTGTTGGTTCTAATCTTTCTTAAAGTGTTTACACTGATCCAGGCTTTTCCCTTATATGAAAAAACTGCTTTCACCACAGTACCTTTGAAGCCCAAAATGTATTTTCTGACAGGCGTGTTTGAACAGGAGATAACTTTTGTGATGAGTTGGACCTCACGGCTGTCTCTTTTACATGGCTGCATGCTCTGAGATGGCACTGAGCTAAGTGCATGATAGCAATCCTTTGCTCGTTCTGTGTGTGAACTGCATGATAAGATGGAGTCTGACATTCAGCCGCCCACGACTCCCCATGTTTTGATATCCTGTTGAGCCCGTCACTTGTAAGCGAGAGGAGAGTGTCTCAGCTGTACTGTACAGACGGCAAATTAAAATTCAAACAGGAGCAGCAGCTGTCTCCACCTGGTGAACAACATTCAAAGCATACCATGGTGCCCCGACCGATTCTGCTGCAGCTTTTTCCCCCATCGGGAACTGCCTCCAATCTATGTGATTCAGAACAAATTGTAGGTTCATCAATTCCGTCTCGTTTTCTTTTTTTTTTTTTTTTTTTGTTAGGCTAATTTCATTGAGGAGAAAAGCAGGAGCGTCAGACAAACAAACAGCTGCCAAGCACTCTCTTTGGCCTGACACAGATACGCTTTAGCGCATGTTCTGATGTAAATAATGGAAGAGTCTTGTGAAATATTGATAAGTCAGTTTTAATAAATTAACCCCTACATCAATTAATCATGAATTCAACTCTTGAGCAATTACTTTACCATTGGATTTGTGGAGGAGGAATCTATATGGGGAATGACAACATGTCCCAAATGGCTTTGACTGAGGAAGAGAAACATACTGCAGCTCTCCTGTCTGCACACTTGGGGGGCAAAGTGTGAAAGTAAGAAGAGGTGTAAATTTGTTTTGTGTGTTTCTGACTGCGGGATAATACATTTTGATAACAATCTTGATGGGGTGGGGGTACCCAGACACTAAGTTTTATTTTACAGGGACATTCTCGTCACATTACTTCAGTGTCATATTTCGGGGCTGTCCTGCGCAAATGTGGATCCTCCTGTTGGCGCTGGTGGGGTTGCTGGCCCCATGGAGGAGTAATAAGGGTGGGGCAAATACAATTAGGAATTGGACCCACCCAGGTGTGATCCTGTTGGGGCCAAATAAAAGATCACTGGGAACGATTTTACAACAGATCAAAAGATGATCAGAGTTGGTACCGATGATAAAGATCAAGAAGTCAAAACCAAACTGCTGTAAAAAGCTTCATTGTGTGATTATTCTACAATAGTAAAGATTAATTGTGATGAATATGTTGCGGTTTGCTGCTTCTGGGAGGCTTTTTCACTCAACATGATAACAATGATTTGTGTTTGTTTTTTGCACTTGCTCCACTTTACCGTCAACTTCCTTTCTTTTTTCTGCTTGCCAGCTTTTGTCATCATTTTCCTCGACAGAGACGAAACACGAAGTAGTGACACGAGAGGGAAGTATAATTGAACACAGAATTTTATTGTTCCGTATTTCCTGTACTCTCGGCACAGAGTTACCTGATTTTTGGTACTTTTTTTGCTTTGTGTCACAGGGGTTCCACCTGTGCCAAATCAATGCCAACATGCAGCATTGCCAACCTACTGTAGATCCCCTTCTGTTTCTCTTTACTCATAGCTGCATCCATCCCTTCAGTCCACTGAGCGTGCTCACTTTCTTCCCCCAGTTCAATAAGGTCAAACTGCGTTTTCAAGCCTTTTTATTTACAGAGAGCCACAGATGTTTTGGAATTGTTCCGGGAAACCAGTTTACACCTTTCCACATTTAAGCTCATCTGGTAGCTGTCCACGCCTGACAAGGTCAGGGCGGCTGCTGTCATACTCATGATTGTCACACAGATGCATTAACCCCATCCTGTTTCCGGTGCTTTTTTCATTCTCTTCTCTTATTCTGTAACTTCCAGACCTGTTTTATGGCATTGGCTGAGATTTGAGTGGGATAAACAATGGGAATGTTTTTCCTTTGTAACTGCTTCTTCCCCTTTTGGAGTTTCACTCAGCTCCACTGAAAGAGCAATGGAAATGAAAGAACTAAATAAAAAATGTCTGACTAGTCACAACAGTTTATTAAAGACAGTGGGATGAGGTTCTTCTTAATCATTTGCGCAGGAAAAAAAAATGTGTTGACATGTGATGTCACTTCCTGTTTTCTGGTGTGAATGGATATGTGTGATGAAGTGCACAATGTTCCAGGTTGAAAGTTGGTGGGAAAAGCTTGACGGTGAGTACAGTTCTATTTAACGCCAACTATTTAAAACTCTGATTCAAACAAAACAATCACATTTGTGTGTGTGTGCCGGTCAGTGCATGTCAGAGGAGGGTGTGTCTAGAACAAACTACAGAGAGCAACCTGTGACGCCGCTTTGCCACAGTCAGACATTTGTCCAGATAGAATTTAGGTATTTGCATGAAACAAATATCATTTATTATAAAAACAGGCAAAAATAAACTTTAACTTATCCATTTATTCACGCTGAGCAGTGAGCATTTTAACAGGACTTTTCCAATCAGCCATCACTCGTGTCTGAATTCTCCAACCAAATCCCTTCGTCGAAAACATCACAGACAAAGACTTTTTTTACTGTTAGTGTTGAATGATCTCTGCTGTGATTCTGGAGGTTTATGCTGTTTTATGAGCTTTTTTGACACAGCACACATCTGGGACGTCAGGAAATACAATTTGTGAGGCATTGGAAGAATAAAGTCACACATTGAGTCATCATGCCTTGGTCACAACTGCCCTTATTGCTAGACGGGCTGTCTGCTTGTAAAAAAAAGGGCAAACCTGTACTGGAAGACAGGTGGATGCAGATTTTTTTCTGTAGGCGTGCTGCAGGTGATAGGTTGTAGCTAATACTCGTACAACTCGTAAGGGTAAGTAAGGGTTAGTAAGTGATATGCAGAGATTTTTCATTTCATCTAAGTGAATAAAACTTCTTTATCCTCATAAGTGTTACACAATATGTCACAAACAACAATCAAACATTTCTTTTTTATGACATCCGTTACGGTGGCAGCGCGAGCCTCAGGGGAACTGCAAGACAGTTAAGAAAGTAGGAAAAAGTAACAGATAACTGAAGACTAAGTTAAACATCATTCCAGACATCAGTTTAGATTCAAACTTAGAATAAATCACTTTTACAAAGACATGAGGTGAGTTCTGCATTCAGCTGTAGTTTCCACACTGGAGTCGGGTGACTTGAGTCACGAGGAAGTGCAGACGAACATCAAGCACCACTTCAAGCTCAACCTTCACAGAGAGGCGAAACGCCTTTAAGTCGTCCAAGAACCTAAATCGATATTGTTTAGTCTGTGGATTGGTCTCTTCCCAGGCCCCATGTTCTTTTTTTATCTTGTGAGGTAGTTGGATTTTCTTCTGACATTTACCCAGTCAGATCAGGCAGGCCCAAAAATAACACACACAAAGCTCTACCGACACCTGAGAGCTGAGGAGAAGATGTAGCAGTTGTTATTTCAACAGAGTTCAATCGCAGGTGGGTTTGAAGTTCTAAAAGCAAAAGTTAGAGTTCATGTTCATAAGCATAAGTTTAGAAACTATCCAAATAACAACATCATCTGATGGATGCTGAGGTCCAGTCTGAATCATTTATAAAGATTTGCTAAAATTCAACAAATGTTTGAGGTTATTCATGTCTGAAACCAGAGGTGACGTGTTCTTTGAGACCCGACTCGCTGTCCCTGTCTCTTTCCTGTTTATTTGTTTATCCCTTCCAAGAAGTAAGTTGAGAATAAAACAGGCCATTCTTCCAGTTAAGCAGGCCATGGAAGCCAGTTGTTCATTTTGTCTCAAGTATATAGACTGTAGGCCAATTGCTAATCTCTTGATTGAACACTCGAAGACAAAGGTTATCACCAAACAAATTTAGTTAAAGCAGCGAGGGGCGAAGGATCTCAGCAGCTCTGGCAACTGATCTAATCAACGACACAGCTAAGTTGATTATAAAACCGCAGGTCTGGAGAGCAGACAATGGACGGGGAGGAGCGGAACAGTGGAGATGAGAGGCAAAATCACCCGAAACAGAGAAGAAAAGGTGTGAGAAGATAAGCCGGAGCAAGGCAGGAGAGAATAAGCAAAGCCAGACTGAGGAGAGTGGATGCACGGAGGAAGACAAAAGACAAGACTGAGGGGCAAAAGAGAACAAAGGTGAGGTTAGGACAGGCGGAGAGCTGGAGGGGGCATGGCAGAAATAACACAGAAGGGTTGGAACCAACAAAGCATCTGAAGGCAGACTAGAACCAGGCATCTAACCAGGGAATGGTTTTCTAAGGTGGAAGCATCTGGCTTGAATTCACTTTTTAGCAGTGCTGTAGAAATGCAATAACTCCGAAAGAGCTGAAGCACAAGAAAACAAACAAATGACTGCGAGATAAAGCACTTCATGAAGCACCGCCTCTTTGATTAAACTTCTGCAACATGAGGGCAAAGCAAGAGAAAACGACTTCTGTGTAAAACCTGGATACCGTAAAACCAGAGCGGACATGACTTTCTCCAGAGTCTGTCTGACCCGCTATGGCCCACACACATTCAGGAGACGTGCAGAGTGAAGCTGCTCCTGAATGCAATGCTGTGCAGAACTCTGGAGCTCACTCGGGGGAGAGCATTCGCCGCCTCAAACGCCATTGGGACCAATTAGTGTGCAGAGCAAAGCGTGGCTGAACGCTACACTTCACAACCAGTTCAAAAAGACCTGCCGCTGAGACGGACAGCTGAGGGGGTGGGTTTGGTGGTGGTGGTGGGGGGGGGTCATTGTGTGTTTATTGCTTCGTTTCAACCAAGGGAATGACGTTGATCACAGCATGTGGCGGATAAAGGTGAGTGTTCCGGTGCAGGCATGGCTACTGAGCTATGCTTAATCATTCATAAGTCAGTGCCACATTTATGTGGATATTCACTGCAAACGCATTTTTAAATCAAGGATAATGAGCACATGAGAGCTATGACCACATCACGATGCACCATCATTTTCAACGTCCTGCAGGGTTAGTTCACTTGAGAATGCTGAATTTGTGAAGATCTGACAATAATGTCATGCTGCATTCAAGAAGCAACATCCTGCACGGTCAATTGACTTTTTATTTACAACGAGCATAAAAAGGAACATTTCCTTTTTTATTTCACTTAAAAACCTTGATATTTTGTGTATTCATATTTTGGCCCGTATCCACCCAGAGGGGCTGTAGTGACTATGGCATAAAATAGGTGAGTGGGTGGAGTTAGGGTGGAGCCCTTTGAACAAGCAAGACTTATTTGGTCTAAATGTTTTTCAAATTGCTCTAAAACTGCTTCAAAAAACCAAGCAGCAGCTAAAAACTGCACGATGCTGTGCAGGTGGAAGGTCTGCTCTGAAGAAAAGACACTTGAAAGTAAAGCACAACAAATAAAAGTAGGATATTTTTCTGCTGCATTTTCAGCTGAATCACACCACTTCTGCTGGATCTAAACATTCCTATTCGCACTGGTCTGGCGCTCAGGGCTGTAAGATCAAGACAAACCATGTTTCCGTCCACAACCTTTTGGACTTTATAGAAGCTCGAGAGCAAAATTCCTGGAATGTGTTGTCCTGCTGCAACACACAATGTGTGCGGTTAGCATTGTGACAACAGTACAACAGTAGACAAACAAAAGTCTGAGACAGACTAAATAAAGGTTTTAAAGAACCACTCCAACGAAGATTGTGTTTTTGATGTTTGTAACATGTTCTGTTAGATTTTTCCCATTAAGGAGGAAATATCTAAAAATGTAGGATGAAAACAAAATGAAAACAAAAAAATACTTTTAAGTCCCACTCCAACCATATTTTTTTCTTTTGTAAAATCGTTCCCAGTCATCTTTTAATCATAATTATGCCATTTTTAGCCAAAATCAAAAAGCTTTTGTTGTTTTTAGACATATTTTATGCCCAGAGGCAGTTTCCCATTAGAAATACAATTCTGGTTTGTGGGCTGGACTGTTGGCTGGGAGTAACCCCGCCCCCTCCCCGCAGCTCTGTCATGACCCAGCTTATAGCCCCAAGCTAGCATTGGTGTCGCAAAAATATTGGATCCATCGAGTTGTACAGTTTTTAGCCAGAGGCCAACTCGGACCAGGAGAAAATGAATGCGTGCAAGGGGGCGGAGAAGAACAGGTTAGAGACTTTGGCACGCCCACAGGGTAGTTATGTCACTAGCCCCAGGTTTTTCTAGTATCAGGTTTCTGATCCAACGTGATTTGAATGAAGAAATACTCAGACATTTTAAAGTGACGTTATTTCATATAGGTCCTCTATTGTGAGAACATGTTAAAAAGACATAAAAAGAGGATTTTCATAGGAGTGGGTCTCTAAGTGAAGAGCTGTCAGATCCAGGCCTGATGTCCACATCTAAGCTCCTCTCATGTACCCTTTCAGTGCACACTGCCTTTGCATTGACCACACCCACTTCCAATGGAAACAGTCACACAGCAGTGGCCAAACAAAGTTCAGAAACTCCCAGGCTGAGAACTCCTACCTGAGCACTTCGTTGGGGTTGCCTGAGATGGGGGTCTTCTTTTCTGGAGCTCCGTGGCACTCCGATTTTAGTAAGGTGTGAGGCCCGCGGTCCATCATCATGGCAGAAGTAGCCATCGTGATGATGGCGACGCCATCTCGAACCCGTGCCTCCAGACCATAATCCCATTCGTCATAGGACACAGAGAGAAGACCTGAGAAGAAACAACAAATGAATCAATCATAGGAAGAAAGATCAATCCAGAACAGAGTCTCAGTAACTGGATGTTTGTCCATTAGTCCATGTAATATCTGATTCTGCTAGTCTTTGTTTTGCTCCAGTTATCTGATGCCTGTTCTTTGATGTTTTCAAATATTCTAATACAGATCTTCTGTCAACATGCCTTCCAGCCTGGGTCCTTTAATCAGTATAAGTACGTAGATACTTACAATAAAAGCATCTATTAGAACAAATTACTCAGCAGTCATCTGGCAAAACACAGCTGTTCATATGTTAAAAGTGCTTTAAAAAAATCAGAAAATCTTTTCAATGTTTTGATGCTTTTTAAATTTAACTGCTCTGCCATCAATTCTATCATTGCAAGGTCATCAAATTTCATTTATAGATTTTTCTTGTGTAACCCAGCAAGATTTAGACACAAAAATAAAAGCCACATTTTTGATGAATGTTAAATGCAAGTTCCCATAAAGGAATATAAATTAAAGCAAAACTTCAGAACCTAAAATTCTGATTTGAATGTACATTCATGAAATCCTTTAAAGCAAAATAAGATGTCATTCATTCCAGAAATTTGGATTTAAAAGTATAATTGCTGTTTGAGAGATAATTTCCAGCAGCTGAGTGGTCCTTGATTTGATGCTTCTGTGGTTTTTCTCAAACTGCACTTTAGTGAACAGGCGGGGGGGATAAGTGGAGCCTGTTCTGATGCTATCTGCTGTGCAAATGGACTACTGGAAATAAATATCCTGCAGAGATGGCAGCGAGGCACCCATGATTTACACAGCAGCTTCCTGTCCTGTTCCGCTCACCCCATCTCTTCACCCGTACGAGTGACAGCTGAGGATTTACCCTCAAAACTGACGAAACAATCACCTTGTTCAAGTCCTGGATTGTGTTTGAAGTTCTTCTTGAAGAGAGAGTTGAGCGTATTTGCACTCCTAATGCAGCACATGTAAAGTTTTGTCGATAATTCCACTCCATTGAGCACATGGGGTTTAGTTGCTCTCCCGGGAATACTTTGACACACGGAGGAGAGGAGGATCGAACAGTGATCGCTGAACCATTTTCAATTATCCAAGGATTAACTAATGACAAACAGTAACCATTAACTAATCGCACATCCTTGAATAATTAGGCCTGCCGAACAAGAGCTCCAATTATTTAGGATTATAATCAGAAAGTCATTTACAGGCAGGAATAAAAGTTTGTGCCACCTTCTTTGGTTTTAAGCTTCAATAGTGCACGTAGAATCACAACACAAATAAATATACATTTCACACTCATGGTTTTGAACTTTTCTACTCTAAAGTGTTTAACAAGTCAAATAAACAAAAAAATATTACGCTGGATGACTTTTATTGTTGTGGATGTGTGGGTTTTCTCCGGATTCCTCCTACATGACAAAAACACGCTTCATAGGTTCATTGGTTACTCTATGTGTGAGTTAGTGAGTGTGAGAGTGTTTGTGTGGCCCTACGACAGACTGGTGACCTGCCCTTCAGCGAACAGTAGCTGGGACAGGTCCCGGCAACCTCGTGACCCCGAAAGCGATACAGAGGGTTCCGAAAATGGATAGAAAGATGAACTTCTATAGCTGTAAACACATTCTAGGACAAGCAAGGTCCAAAAAGGTTTCTAAAATTTGAAAGAAGGGCCAGAATCAGGAGCACATGTGTGGAGTGTTTTGGTAATCCATCTCATTAGAGAAAAAAAACAGCTTTAATTTTGATAGAAAATGAATATATATTATATAATGGAACATTTTGGAGTTTTTATTTCAAAACTGGCGTTTTAGTTCTCATTTTAGAGCCAATTGCATCAATGGGTTGATGTCCCTCAGCGAAAAACACAAATTAGAGAAATGCTGCGTTCACAAGGTGTTGAAATGATTGTAAAAAAGACCGTTGGACTCTAAAAATGTACGTGAATGTTAAAAAAAAACAGCACATCTTCCAACACTACATGAATGCAGATTAACTTTCTGCACGTAAATAAAGTTTAATTTATTTGTAATGCATCATCTATGGAGACACCAGAAAACAAAACATTGATAAGGGTCATAATTTATTGCAGTTTGGTGAGCCGCATATGACCCTTGGCCGTAGTTTGCCCACTCCTGTTATATGAATACATTTAAAAAAGATTAGAAAATATCTAGCAAGATCTCTTAAAGTATACGTTCAAATTTGAAATGCTCATGTTAAAGGCTGTACTGGCTGTCTTAGTTTTAGACAAAGCCTGTCTTTGTTTTATCTTTTTTAAAGTTTTAAACAATAAATAATCAACAGCATTTCTTTAGGGTAGTTGCTGTGAACATAACATTTTAAAACACATCAACATGCCAAATTATACATGCAGGTTTCAGTATCTTTTATTAGATAAATCAAATCAAATAAGACGTTACTTGTAGAGCACTTTTCCCACCTATGTAACTCAAAGTGCTTAACATAAACACAAAGCGATCAATAAAAGGACTCCTTAATGTTCTAGGTTTAAACTCCAATAGATTTTTTTATTTTAGGTTTACTGTGATGTATGTCATGTCCACTTTTCAGAAACACAAATGTGTTGCTGTAATTCAAACTGAACTGTGGTGTTTTTCTGTAACAGTAAACACACAAATCTTTCCAATCAAAAGAGGCTTTTTCTCATCTCATTCTTTTTCCTGCACGCTGTCTTCTTCATCCTCCTCATCCGTGAATTCCTGCCACAAAAAGAAACGGTTGCCAAATCTCTCAGGAAGGATTATTCTGTCAAATTTACCACAAAGTCAGACTGCAGGGCTGATGCTTCAGTCACAAATACAGCTGCCACCGTTCGATGGGGCCGCATCAGCAGAATCTTCCAGATTTAATGCCGCCACCCAATTGTTTTTTTTTTAATCGTTGGCATGGTCATGAATGCAGACAGTGGCTGTTAGATTACATCATTACGAAATCAGGCCACAGGTCAGTGGCAGCTGGATAGCCGGTCGGCAGCAGCTCTGATTGGACGATGTGTAAAGGTCTCTGGATGGCGGCCGTCCATATCAAGCGCCACATTATTATTAGCTCACATTATCTTGTCAATTCAAAAGTTTAAATTTACACATTTTTAGACAACATGCCTCACAAGAGAGCACGATGTTCTGTCTTCTTCATCTTCTTCTCAGACTGGACGGCTGCTGACCGATGTCAGAAAATCGTCCGGTCACCGTGAAATTGTAACAGTTTTTTTAAACCTCCTGCCGAATTTTCTGACAAACGTGCATTTAGGCCGCAGCGCAATGACGTTTAGGGTTATGTGACCGTAGTCTTAGAAAAACACAAATATTATGCCTTAAAGTACGCTGTGCTAACTTGTTCAAAATATTGAAATAATCCAAAATAATTTATCCACAGAGAAAGTGTCTTACTGTGAAAAACTCAACGAAAAGCCAACAGAGATTTGCAATCTGCATCTGTACATCCATTTCAGTTCAGTTTAAACCTATACGCCAATTCACAGCCAAGCTCATCAAAGTTTGCTACAAATTAAATGTAAAAGAAACCTCAAAACTAAACAAAAAGTATAATTAGTAAATTGTTTTATGATCTAACTCAGTCTTATTAATTGTAAATTGGCACAATAAGCGTATTCAAACAACATTAGCAGTGTGTAACACATCAATATGACATAAGATACAAAATAAAAACATGTAAAGTAAAATCAAGGCAGTTGTCTGCAAAGCTGTCAAAGCCCCAGCAGATCCGGACAAAGAAGAACATGGTCCAATGATCTGATTTTGTGAAAGCCAGAAAAACAGGAACACAAGCACAGCAGTGAGGTGGTGATGATATGGGCTTGTTTTTCACAGGATAAGAGCAGCTTGCAGTTATCAAATGTACCATGAAGTCTTTAGAACAGCTGCCAGTTGCAGTGAGGTGTAACAGGCCACCAGTCTCACAGTAAAATAATATGATTCACATTGAATCTACATTGAAAATGGCTGAAAGCATTAAAATCAACACCTCAAACCGAGTCAACAGCTTTGCTGGAATCTGAGGAAAACGGTGCATCAGAAGATGCAGAACATGAGCAGTCAGCTCTGAGAACCAGACAAAATATTTCCAAACATATTTTTATGCTCCATGCTTCTTTTATTATTTTTCTCTTTAAACATGGTTTGTTTTTTTGTTTCATGGTGGACCAAAGAAAACATTTTTTTTAATTTGCTTAAAGACCAAAATGAGAATATGTACACCCTTTTTATTTTGTAAATTCTCTAAAAAAAGACTGTGGGACAATGAAAAGCAGCCATATTGTTGCTTATCTGAGGCTGTTTTTGCCCTCTCTGTCATATGAAACATCACAAAATCTTGTTTCATCAGTGAAGAACCCAGATTAATGTAAACGTTTTCACATTTCCTAAAAGCTTCCATGTGCTAAGACTGCACCCTCTGCTTGACAACCTGCACGATCGATTTTCAAATGAAGTTAAAAATGAAGACAAATTATTGTTTGAATTTGCTCAGTTATGCATCTCTTTAAGCCAACAAATAAAGCCTGAAGAACAAAACAGGTCTGTCAGGAGGTTGAAGACAACTGGAGGAAATCCAAAATGCATAAAACATAATCACAGTTGAGGCTTGACGCAGCTCCAGAGGCCTTTGTGGCTTCCAAAAATAGATAATTAGGGATTTGCCTGTTAAATGTCACTGAGTTCAGGATCACAGTTCTCAGTAAAAGTCAGTTTATCTTGCAATCCATCTGTTGGTCAGTTGGTCTGCCTTTCCCTGACAGCGTATGACCACATGTCAGGCAGTCCACTACCATGTCAGTGGGCATAAATAGACAGGCAGCCTGGCAACCTGCCCTCCTCAAGGGGCTTTCGCACTGACAGCTCAGCTCCTCCAGGACCACATCTAACAATCACACACTGTTGACACTTTCCCTACACTTGCTCCCATCGCTTGTTCGCTTTTACACACATTCACTTTTATTATTTCATGGGGACGAATCCTCTCCGGGAACACGTTTGCATGTTTTTGCGAGCTGGAAACAAGTGCTCTCCCCTTCACCTCCATCAAGACGGCCTTGAATGTCATAACAGGAAAATGTTAACCAGCAGCGTGAAAACGGAGGCGCGTCTCTTTGCCCCAAACACACACACACACACACATGCACAGGTTTTTTTTAAATGCAGACATGGAAAATCCATTCTTAGGCAAACCAATTGATGAGCGTCAATGAAGATATTTTTGGACTCGTCTTGCTGTGGATGATGTCAGGCTGGGTGTTTACGTTAGCGCACTGTGCGAAACATTCGTCTGCAAGTCTAGAGAACAAAGATGGAAGCAATGTCAGGAGAAGTGAGAGGAGACAGGGGAAATAAGAAGGGCAGAGAGAGGTAGGAGAAGAAAGCAGCAGTAACCCAGATCTAAATGCAACATGCAGAGAAAGCTGAAGAAAATGCTCAAGTGGGAGAAGATTTGAGGGGTAAGGAAGATAGTGATGCCCTAACATAGAGTACAATCAGAGGGGCTGAGGGGAGAGAGATGTGACTTTTCAATTCCAAACTGATACATCACAAATTAGACCAAGTTAGCATCTTTGGCTGAGCTGGTGTTATCTTCCTCCGTTAGTTTAAAAGTTAATGCACTTCATTGTTATTACAATGTGGCTAAGAAGGGTCACACACCAAAACCATCTCTAAAAATGCCTAAAAAAGCAATAAAACATGAACACAAAACGTCCCAACCACAATTAGTTCTAACTAGGGATGTTCCGATCAGATTGTTTTTTACCCCGATCCAATTCCGAGTCATTTGATTTTGAGCATCTGCCTATACCCAATTCAATAAACAGATGCAGGTAGTCCCCTTTTTTTTAACTAATCTTCTTTTATCATTTAAGTCCCACCATCACTGTTTGATCTATCGAATGGCAAAGTGTTTCCGGTGGTCCATTTTCAGCCAAAACTTAAAAAAAAATAAAAACCTGTGTCGTTTTCTAGGACATAACTTTTGCAGAGCGACAGTAGCTTATCAGAAATCTGCTCCAGAGTCGTGGACGGAACTGTTGGCGTGGCATAAGCGCCCCTCATTTCCCATCATCCACGTGTTTATGTGCTCTCCCACTAGCTTACAGTCACTTCCCTAACTTAACAGTGCAACAAAAATGGCGAGCACTATTGGAGCTATGCAGCAGTTTAGTTCTGATTCAGATTCCAGGAAAACAAAGACGTACATGGATCTATTTGTCTGCAAGTGGATGCATCAGAATGGAGCGGAGCAGGGAACTTGTGGCCCAATTTCTGAACACATGATTGGTCCGGGACATACTTAGTTCTAACTAAGGTGTGTTTTGATTGAACACCTAACCACGGCATGGTGGAGCAGTGGTTAGCACTCTTGCCTCACAACAAGAAGGCCCCCAGTCCTCGCTGGGGGACTTGAAACATAATCACCAACGGGGGACCTTTCTGTATGGAGTTTGCATGTTCTCCCCGTGCATGCATGGGTTTTCTCCAGGGACCCCGGCTTCTTCCCACCGTCCAAAAACATGCTTCATAGGTTGATTGGTCGTTTTAAATTGGAGTTGACAACCTAGGGCACGCTCACTGCAGTTGGCACATGGAGGGAAAGACAGTTGCGGATTTGAGTGATACTTCTTTACATTACTTTCCGCGTCACCCTCCATGACCGGGCGATTTTAAATTAATGCACACCGTAGAATAAGAAATACGAAGTTTATCGCGGTGAAATTACGTTGTAATAATTGTGTTTTAAAACTGCTGCTACTGAGATAACAGGTGTGGCAATTTGAGCGCATGTTTGTGGATGGAACGTGAGCGCGTGGAGTTCCTACTCCAATTGGAGTAATTAAAGCATCTTCGGGTCTTTTTCACGAGTAAGAGAAGGATGGAGCGTGAGGTTGACAAGTGAATGGGTGCAACAGCTGCAATAATACAGTCATTACAAAGCATGTAAAATACAGCAGAGTCAAAAGGCTAAGCTCTCAGTTTACTGATCAATCCATCTATGGTCACAAGGTCCTGGGTCATGACCCAAAAGATAAAATGCTGGATGTAAGTGGCTGAAAGGACTTTGTCCAGTATGCTGTGGTGACAGATGATGTTTCTCTGTGTGCCTGGTAGCACCTCGGGGTACCTCCTGCAGAACTACAGGAAGTTTCTGTGGAGAGGGAGGTCTGGGCATCACCGCTTCCGTTGCTGCCCTTGTGACCCGGCTCTGGAAAAGCGGTACAAGATGGATGGATGGATGGATGGATGGATGGATGGATGGGCATTTTGCCTAATATCTGTCATTATGTCATATTTAATCTGTTTCATAATAATTTACTTCTAACTGGTTTGTTTGTGGGAAAACTGCACCCAAACTACATGCAATTACGTCCATGGAAACATAGATCAAAAGAAAGGTTGCGCAATTTGAATACGTGATGTGGCAATGCATCACATTTTTTCATTTAGAAAAGCTCACTCATCTACAGTACTACGGCTGCCAAACGTGCAGTTTGATTATATTCCTCTGTTATTCTTCTCTATCAAATTAGGCTCAAAAGCAATTGCACATTTCACAGACAAATGAATGCAAAACTTACACAAAAAGCAAAAACACACACTCTGGAGCGCACTCCCATTTAAAGTAAATCAAGTGCAGATGCCAACAAGGAGGCAAAGGTAAAAAGATTGAGTTCTGCAGTCTGAACAGTACAGCGATCTTAAAGTTCCTCCTGGTAGTCATTCCCCAGAAGGACAGGCAGTGGCATAATATCTCACCTTCACTGTAAAGCAACAAACACAAACAAATGATCAGGCTGGGATGTCTGGCGTACCAATAATACCTGCACTACAGCGGGTCCTGCCACCATGAGGTATGAAGTCATACAAAGCCCCAGCAAAATTCCCATCATGGCTGGGTTTGGTGCAGACTGGAAGCTGGCCTTTCTAAAAAGCGTTAGCCTGCTGAATCCAGCACAACTTTAGGTGGACAGACAGATTGCGTGAGCAGGTCTGATGGTTAATGCACCTTAATTTAGACACCACTTTGGGTCCAAGACTGACCTTCAAAGGTTAGAGTGACAGCCAGTGGTGTGAAAGGAGGAGACAGAGGTAGAGAGGGCTTAAATAAATGCTTGAATAGGTCACTTTGTTTAATGACACTGAAAAAACACTAACTTTAAAAAAACAACCATTAGCATTCTCTGTGTGGAACCAGGAAAAGCTACACTAAGAACTTTCTGAAGAGAATTCTTGTGTGTAAGTGAAATATAACTTTTGACAAAACAAACCGTTTTACTACTCAGCAGCAATACCAAGTGAAAAGAACAGTTTTGCCAAAGACTTCAAAAGATATTCTAGAAATTTGGTCACATTACCACCTGATTAAGGTGATTTAGGATGTTTTCAGACTGGAAAAGGACCTAGTCCACTCAGTTTGGTCCAGATCGAGTCTTGAACCTTGCATTTGGTCTGTTTTCAGACTGGCTTCTACTGGAAATTTCAGTTTCAAACCAAAGCCTGCAAACAAAACCATGTTACTAAAGATCTCTCCAGTCATTGGCCAGGAATTATGAGGGCGGGGCAAAGTAACGAAAGAAATAATTGTGGAAGTCCTACTCTTTGCAATCCTTATCGGGATAGTTCTCTTATTCAGTCTTTAAATTTCTCTGACCAATTTTGAACGTTTGTATCATCGTCAAATACAACAATTTTTACGTTAGTACTGAGGAAACGACAAAGATAAGTGTTTATAATATATAGAAAACAGTGTGAGAAGCGATGTGTATCACGTTAAAAGTTGTTTCAATGATCCTACATTTATCTGACCACATTTTAACGAGTTGCTGTGTCTTATTGTAACTCGCCTACTCTGTTAACATCTCATAATGCCAGGTGGCCAGGTGACTGTTTTGGTCCTGGTGTTCTGCTCCAAGCCTATTCATACCAAGGAAACTCAGAGCAAACCAGATCTCAGACCGGTGGTGAGGGTTAGGGTTGGGTTGTAAACAGATTGATGATGGGAAGTGAGGAAAGGCTCACTCACCCAACAGTCCCACCCACAACTCAGAAGATAATTTCTATCTGTTGCTCTGCAAAAAGATTTTTTATTTAAAAAAAAAAACAAAGACCACTGGGAATGCTTAAAATAGATGAAAGACGATCGGAGCTGGTCTTCAAGGCCTTTTGTTCTGCTGTTTGTTCACAGTTTTTACCTTTGACAGGATATAATTCTAATAAGTCTTGACCTTTCCAAAAAACAGACAAACAGGTTAGGCAATCATATCTGACAGTGAGTGGAACATGACATTTCACTGTCATGTCTGAATCAATACCATGCCCCCGTTTGTGTGCAGTTTTAGTGCCAAATATAGGTTAAAATAATAAAGTACAGTGGTCCCTGGTTTATCACAGTTCCATAAATAAAACCATGACAGATGAAATCCACGAGGTAGAATTACAGATGTTTTAAGGCTGTAAAACTCTTGGCTGTGTCTCTGAACAGGAGACTTGGCACAGAAGAGATTGATTGACAAGATCTACAGCCAATCAGGATGTAGAACACAGTGCACTGACATGCAGAATTCCTCTGGAAAAAAATCTGCAAAACAGCAAGACCACGAAAGTTGAACTGCAATATAGCGAGGAAACACTGTTCACAAAAAAGTGAAAAAGTCAAATTTAATTTTAGACCCTGCCTGTAAAGTATATTTCCTTCTGCAATTACTTTTTAAATGTGATTTATTGTGGAAGAGACAGGTTGTCCTTTAACCAACATAAAGAATTTTCTGTTGTGAAAAGACGACTGTGACGACGCAGCGTCACAGGTTGCAGGACAGCACCTGAACACCAGTCTCAGTTAACATTAGCGAGTTGCAGAAAAATGAGACACTGAAAAGTTTGTTTTCAAAGGTGACAGATGAGACAAATGCAGTTCAAATGGGAAAAGAGTACTTTATTGTTGAACGGAATGTGCTTTATGTTCTCTGTGATGGGAAAAAACGAATTGTAATTCCTGAAAGTTTCAGACCATTGATAATGCATTTCGCACACACCATTCCTTTGGCCGGACATCTTGGTCGACACAAAACATACATACATGCGTGTTAGTTCAAGATTTTTTTGGCTTTGTATGTACTCTGATGTTCAAAGGTTTTGTGCTACTTGTCCTATCTGTCAAAAAACCGCTATCTCTCGTAAGTCTGACAGGGCTCTCTTGCAACCACTCCCTATTATATCTACTCCATTCCGGAGGCTGGCGATGGACATCGTTGGACCACTGGTGAAGAGCAGCCAGGGACATCAGTATATCTTGGTCATCTGTGACTATGCAACACGCTTCCCTGAGGCCTTCCCTCTACGTAATATCACCACATCATCTGTAATGCAATGTTTGGTCCAATTGTTCTCTAGAACAGGGATCCCAGAGATCCTAACTGATCAAGGTACTTCACATCAAGGTTAATGCAGCTCTTCCATAAACAGCTGGGCATCACCGCAATCAAGACCACACCATACCATCCACAAACTGACGGTCTTGTTGAAAGATTTAATCAAACATTGAAAAGAATGTTACAAAAATGTGTTGATGACACTGGCAGAGACTGGCACCGTTGGTTACCTTTCCTTCTTTTCGCATATCGAGAGGTTCCTCAAGCGTCGACTGGATTCTCACCATTCGAGCTGCTGTATGGTTGGGATGTCCAAGGACCACTGGACTTGCTTCAAAAGTCGTGGGAGGACTCTGCTGTCAATACGAAAGATAAAGGAACGAGTGTGGTGCAGTACATACTCGAGATGAGGGAGCGATTACAAAACTACAGAGAAGAAGCTGAGCTGCATCTGCAGAAAGCCCAGAAAATGCAGAAGACCTGGTATGACCAACAGGCACGCCATCGTGAGTACCATCCAGGTCAGAAAGTCCTCCTTCGGTTACCTTCCTCCACCAGTAAGATGCTGACCAAATGGCAAGGACCGTACACGGTGACCAGAAAGATAAGCCCACTCACATATGAAATATTACATCCGGAGAAGAAAAAGAAATGACAAATATATCATGTGAACCTTCTTAAGGAATGGAAAGAGCCAGCACCTCACCCAGTGAAAACAAAACTGGTAGTCGGACAACCGGAGAAGGGGGTTGTAAAGGAAGAAGTGCTGAAAGAAACCTTGACACTAGAGTTGAAACACCTGACTTGTGAACAAATCTCACAACTATCTCAGATTTTTCAGGAGGTGCCTTCCCTCTTCAGCAATCACCCAGGAAGGACCACACTCGCAGAGCACACCATCAGACTGAAGGAGACAAAACCAATTCGCCAGCAGCCTTACAGGGTTCCTGAGCAGCTGATTGGGAAGCTTCATGTAGAAGTGGAGACCATGTTGTCTTCAGGGGTGATCGAACCATCAAACTCCGAGTGGTGCAGCCCAGTGGTAATTGTTATGAAGAAAGATGGCTCACTGAGAATCTGTATTGACTTCCGCAAACTCAATTCTGTTTCAGAATTTGACGCGTACCCTATGCCTAGGATTGATGACTTGTTGGAGATTGGGTCAGCTTCATACATCTCTACACTTGACACGTGCAAAGGATACTGGCAGGTACCTTTAGCAGCATCCAGTAGACCTTACACTACTTTTCGAACGCCCGCAGGTCTCTTTTAGTTCACTGTGATGCCTTTTGGGTTGCATGAAGCACCTGCCACATTCCAAAGATTCATGAATAAGGTTCTCCAAGGGTGTGAAGAGTACAACGCTGCATACTTGGATGATGTTGTCATCTTCAGTAGTAGCTGGGAGGAACATCTCAAACACCTAAAGAACGTCCTGGGAAAAATCAAAGATGCAGGTCTGTGCCTGAACATCTCTAAATGTAAGTGGGCAAAGCAAGAAACCCAGTACCTGGGATTCCAGCTTGGTAAAGGTGAAGTGCGGCCACAGTTGGACAAGGTGGAAGCTGTCCGACACTGCCCACGGCCAAAAACCAAGAAAGAGCTCCGATCTTTTCTTGGACTAGCTGGTTGGTACCGTCGGTTTGTCCCAGACTTTGCAACTATTCCAGAACCCCTCACTGCGGTAACTGCTAAAGGCCAGAAGAGCCCACTTTGTTGGACAGAGGAATGTGAGCGAGCCTTTGACGACTTAAAAGCATATTTATGTTCTGCTCCAGTCCTCAGAAGCCCAGATTTCAACAAGCGATTCCTGGTTCAGGGGGACTCCTCTGCAGTGGGTCTTGGAGCTGTCTTGGCACAAAGAGAATCAGGACAAGAA
The DNA here is from genome assembly GCA_036245035.1 of Adrianichthys oophorus. Classification (NCBI taxonomy): domain Eukaryota; kingdom Metazoa; phylum Chordata; class Actinopteri; order Beloniformes; family Adrianichthyidae; genus Adrianichthys; species Adrianichthys oophorus. The sequence goes on from BSAI01000125.1 coordinate 5,185,206, forward strand.
CATCCTATCCTCTACCTAAGCCGAAAGCTTCTGCCAAGGGAGACGAGGTACTCTGTTGTAGAGAAAGAAGGTCTTGCCATCAAGTGGGCATTGGAACGCCTGAAATATTACCTTTTAGGACGAGAATTTGACCTAGAAACTGACCACCAAGCCCTGACATGGATCAAGTCTATGAAAGACAGAAACAGTCGACTCACCCGATGGTATCTGTCCCTGCAACCATTTCGGTTCAGTGTTCGCCATCGATCTGGCAGGATGAACATAGTGGCAGATTATTTGTCGAGGTTGCCATACAGCGCCAACCTTGAAGAGGAGGGGGATGATGTGACGACGCAGCGTCACAGGTTGCAGGACAGCACCTGAACACCAGTCTCAGTTTTTGTTTCCTTTTTTGTCACTTGTCCTTTCATAGTCCTTTAGTTTATAGTTTGCACCAGACACATGCACACATACAGGCAAACAAATCATTCACCACATCATAGCCCAAATTCTGTTTATTTCTAAGGGTGCACACTTAGTTTTAAATAGAGTTCTACTCACCATCTAGACCACAATATTCAAACCAGAGCCATAGCATTTGTACACATCATCATATACATAGGAAACAGGAAGTGACCTCATATGCCTGAGTTGAATGTTTTCTTTTTTGTTCTCTTTCTTCTGTCTATTAAATTTTTGTTTCATACTCTGTCCTGTATTTCACAGGTTGAAAAATGTTTAATTATTTCTACTCTGGATTATGTATGTATATTGATTTCACAGGTTTAAAGGCGGGAATTTATTTTTGCAAATGTTTGGTTAATTGGCCTGTGGGAGGGGCTAAGCCTTTAAAAGGAGGGAATCTGGCAGTATGAGAGAGCACAGTCTTGGTTGCAGTGGTGGCAACAAGCTCTCTAGTGTGTTGTGGCACTTGTTGTTTTTTTTGGGGACAATAAAACCCAATTGTTTCCACTCTAAACGTCTGCTGGCTTGGTCATCTTATGTTTTCTCTGAGTGTGCATTCGGCACTGTGAAGAACCCCGTCACAACGACCAACTCTGATGCTCCTGGGCTTAAGCCTGAGTAATGAAGGAGACGGGCTCTGTGTTTGAAACAACCTTAGTTGACTGTGCAAAACAAAATGTTTTCAAAGTTGCATACATAATAAAGGACAAAGCAAATCCTGTGCAGAAATAAATTATGGCACAGCATCTTGAAATCAGATGAAGTTTCTGTTGCTAGTAGGATAGAAACATTAGCAATCCCATATCCACAGCCGCTCTGTCCTGAACTGGGTCATCAGAGTTGCTGGAGCAAAAGCCAACTGCCCATGGGCAAATCTGTATCACTAGTCAATCCCAGGCCACATAGAGAAGCAGAAACTACAAACTCCTAAAGAGCAATTTAGAATCATCAACCTGTATTCCCCAATGAAAAACAGCTATGGAGTTGGCAAAGGGGGTCAAAGGGAACCCCCATGTGCATCGTTCTTGCAGTAAAGCAACACGCCAAATCAAAACACCATCCTGCCCCTCTACAAAAAAAAAAAAAAAATGTTTTGATTTATTTTTGGGGCCTAAATAATAAACTTTTTCTTTAAATCATTTATATTACCAAACCACATCAAATGCATTCTTGAGTGTGTCTTTAAATTGCAGTTGTTGGTCCAAACAGAGAACATCAAGCTACAAGAAGAAAATGAAATGTTGAATAACAAAAACCAGATTCTATTGTTATGATTGAGTACATTTGCATTGATTATTGTATATTTATTTATTTTAATGATAGTAAGCCTCATAATCCTGAACTAAGAAAAAGATCAATGTTTTTTTTAATAGATGTAACCATATATTCCATAATTTTACCATGTTCCACATACCCATCACATACCAACAGAGCATTTTTAAGTGCAAAAGCACTTTGACCATCTATTACAAACTTACTTCTAAAGCCAGTGATGAATTAGGAATTTGACTTATTCTATAAAGGTAACAGAAGATCCTTAAAATAAAACACTTTGAATTTTTACCTGTCGGAAACTCTGCTGGCACAACATCCGTGTCTCCAGCTACCAGTGAGGGGACGATCCAGGTGAAGCCGTAGCCGGTGATCCCAACAGAGTGGGCCACCTCAAAGATAGTGTTGGCCTCCTCTTTAGTGCAGTAGAGCAGAATGACGGGGCTCTGAAGCTTCTTCAGCTGGTTCTGGATTTTTGAATCTCCGTCGTCCACAGACATGTCGAGCAAAAGAACTTCCTCCAGTTCCCAGCCCACAAAGCTGTTCTCGATGGTGCTCCGAATCTTCAAAAGACAAAGCAAAAAAGTGAAACAATATTTATTTGTGAATAGATTAATGTGAATGCCATTTTTAAAATATTAAATACATACACCAAAGCTTAACTATGTGAAAATTCTCCATAAAGTAGAGTGGTTGGGTTCAGTGAGTAAAATATCACTTTTTAAATTTTATTTTATTTTTTTATACCATTAAAAACTTCTAGATAATAATAAAAAAATAAAAGCATTTGGATAATTCTTTAAAGTAGCCATATTATTTGCTTCAAATACTATCTACTATTGTAATTTTGCATAAAAAAATCTCTAATTCAGATTTGTTGCAGCAAAGCATTGATGCCTTACTTGTATAAGGCAGACTTTTTATTTTCAAGCATTTACCTACTTTTTATTGGTAACCTTATCGTAAAAAAAAGGCCTCATTAGATTTGAAAATGTTTCTGTTATTCCTAAAAACTTCTTTCTGCAATTAGTCACCACCATAAAGTAGACTTAGTAGCATAAAGTAAATGGATATTCTGTTGGATAAAGGTCAAATTCAGGGTTTGTGAATCTGATCAGATTCTGCTCTTGAGTTTCTTTTGGAGAAAAGAACAAGAAGAAGGCATTTTTAATCTGTAAGGAACCTGATTACTTTCGCTTCCTCCATGAAAAGCAAGAGCTGAAAAAAAGAGAAATCAAAACCACGAATTTCTCTCCTAGAAAAGGTTTTTTTATGCCTTTTTTTCGGTAATAAATACTCATTTTTGTTGTTTCCAGGCTAAAATGTGTAAACATTATTATAGTTTAATGTCATGACAGGTTTTACCGTGTCAAAAAACAGGAGTTGACCTTCACATCTCAAAGCAAACACAGGCTTCTTTACACATCACATCAACAAAAATGATGGAGTCCAGCTCATTAGGAAGGCAAGATGCTGCTGTAATTAACTTCTGACAAGGCACACCTGTTCACAGAGGATCAATTTGGTTTATTACTTTATGAGTCTGTAAGCAAAACATGGCTTCTTCAGTACAAATAAGTGAAATCACCATCACACCACTTCAGGTTTTACACACAAAAATAACAAAACTGCTCCAAATTTGGACTCTGTGTCAGTCAACGCTGTTACCTTGGTGACAAAGTCCTGGTACCCCGGGTAGTATGTTGTTACGATGGAGAAGATGTACCAGTCGTACTCCTCCATGATGTTGAGAATGACAGAGGCCTGCTGCTCGATGGAGGGGCCGAATTGAAAGAACATGGAGTGGTCATCCTAATGAAAACAAAGACACAAAAGAATAGAGACAGAGTGTAAAAGGTGACGCAACAGCATTGGCCTTATCTTCAATTTAGCTGGCTGTGGACAAGGAAGACTGCGCTGGTTTTGTAACATTATTGTTCCGAACCTTCATTTAGTCGTCTGTTCTCTTTCACTCACAGAGGAGAAAGTCAAGAGGACTCCTGTGGACAGGTAATGACACCGGTCATGATTTTCATTAGTTCCTTTTATGACTCCTTTAATGAGTTTTGGGCAGGAGCAGCGGACTCAACGCTCCTGTCCTTAACCTCATCAACCAGTCTCACACATTTGTTTTACTGCAGGTATCAAAGAGAGCCTGACGCAGCCGGCACAACACAAACTATGAGGCGCTGGACGTAAAATCACAGCAAATCAAGATTAGTTTAACTTTTATCAGATGTACTCAACTTTTCATAGTGCTGCATTTTTCTCACATTTAAGGAAGGGAAAATGATTTTATGTGTTAGTTGGAAGCATAAAATGATTAACATAAATACTACATTTAAATGATAATCCTTATATTAAAATGTATTGGATCAAAATGTAATGTCCACATAGAAAATATTATAGTTAAATTGCAAGGCTAAGACACTTACGTAAAAAAATAACAAAATTAAATACTTAGTATAAATGTAACTGTATAATAAGTCTAAATTCTAAGCATAAATGTAAAAGATGAATTTAAATGCTTCAGTATGAATGTACAAGTAAGTAAAATGTTGCACAAACATTTTAAGTAATTAAATAATGTAAAACATGATGGCATTTCCAAATCTTAATGGAAAAAAAATTCCAGTGTTTGGTCTAAACATAACTGTTAAATATTAGTGTAATTCTAAGCATAAAAGATTAGAAAATACAACAAAAAGGCCCCGCACATTAAAAGGGCTTAAGCAAGAATGCAAAAAAAATCATTAGAAGGAAGAAGTTGCTGGGTCTCTCCTTAACATTTTCTGATAAAATTTTGATTTAACTTTGAAATTTGTTTTTTGCTTTTACAACTACACTGCAAAAACTAAACCCAGAAACAAGTCAAAATGTTGTACCCCACTGACAGATTTTCATTAAATAAGCATATAAATCTGCCAATGGGGTAAGACAAATGCTCTCTCTGAGAACTTTTTTAAAAAAAAGAAATTAAAATCTAGTCACTAGGACACGTTTTTTCAATGTGATATTAATTTGATATTTAAAAATTTTATTGATAGGATTATTTCTCTTGCAAGACAGAAAAAACGGCAAATTTTTCTTTCTACTTTCTTAAGATTCACGTTTAACATTTGAATTTTACAGTTTTTTTTCTTTTTTACCATTTGAATTTAACCAACAGTATTTAGGGTCTACATTTGAATTTACACCCAACTTCAAATGTTAAAATAATATTATATCTGTTATATTTAGAAGTACATTTACAAGCATGGCTGTTTTAGATTTACATTTTAATACGACATTTGGATTTATATTTAGCATTTTCATCTTCTTTTTACATTTGGATTTTTTTTAGTGTTAGAAATCAGCATTCTCCTGCCAAACACACGTGACAGGGTTTTTTTTGCAGCAATGTCTGAACTAAATATGGTGGAAAATCTGATACAAATGTGAGCTACTTTTACATTGCTGAATGTTTACATTGGCAAAACATACCATAAATGTTACTGTATATTACATGAAATGTAATATTCCACTTTCAGGACTTCATACACGACCACACAGCAGTGCAGTCGGACGCTTCAGTAAACATCACTTCCTCAGTGATATCCAGGCTGTGCCACCAGCTCCAATGGCAGAATGTTGAGCTCGACAGCAGAAGAGGAGGAGGTGAGAAATACTAGTCTAGACGTGGTTTTGCAGTTCTGCATCATTATCTTGTTTGTATGTGAGTCACTCTGTGCAAGTCCAACTCCTGTGAACACTGTGTACAGTAGCTTGTTTATTTTCCTGCATATTCATGCTCCTAATGTGGTAAATTATGTGAATGAGGATGCAGTGTTTTGCAACTTGGACAGGACGGGATTTCACCCACAAAGGATGGAGGATGTTTGCTTATTTGTCTCCAAACGTTGAACTCTGCTCCAAAAACCTTGTTTGATGTCTGAAAAGGTTGAACTGCTGAGGAAACGGGGTGTAACATGAAATGAGAAGAGATGTTGAAGTCTGTGAACTCAAAGCATCTTAATGTTAACTACCGAGTTCTTCAAATTGGGAAATAATGATGCTCGAATGTCAATTGGATGTCAACTTGTGTGAAAATCTCCTTGCCCTCCTTTCTTTTTCATATTACATCCATCTCTGTCCATCTCTTCTCTTGCTCTGCTGTGCCATTAATGCCACTGAAATCGCAGCCAGGGCACAGTTATAATTTAATTTCCAGACGTGTGCACTCTAGCTTCCCCCTTAAACTCTGCCGTGTCCCTACCAGCATATCTCCCCGTCTTACCAGTAATATTAATGTAGTGTCTAACATGGTCTCTTAGAGTGCTGGAACTGTCCAGAATTTTTATTAGCCTCTGACAAAAAAAAGCATTTAGAAAAAAACAAGAAAACTGTGTGTGACACGAGTCATCTTCATCTAGAACAACTATAATTAAAGTTTGGCCTTAACATCACCTCTGCTGGCACAAAGCGATCGATTAGCGAGTATTAAAATTGCCAGAGGGGGTTGCAGCAAGGCCAGGGACTCAGTCAGCCAAACACAGAAAGCTGGCCAGCAAGGTGCAAGAAATGCTCGCCTGTGGACCCACTGTACACGCACGACAATGAAATACAGCACACAGCGGAAGGTTGATTTGCTGGAGGAGACAGGGAGAAAGAGATGAAGTGATTGGGTGAGGAGCAGATATAAAACAGATAAAGTGTTGGAGGAAGGAGCAGATAGGAGGAGAAAAAAAAGAAGAGCTGAGAAAATAAATGGAATGATAAAAGATAGAGTTGTACAAAAACAGCACGGATTCGAAGCCTCCAGAGGGACAGAAGCGCAGGACGATGTGGTGACAATGGGATGAATGGGGGAGAGGAAGCCAGGCTGGCAGACGGCTTGTGATCCTGTAAGGAGCTAGTGAATGGTATAAGGGGGCAGGAAGCCAGGAGTCAGAGAAGGAGCAGGCAAACTGAGGTGTGTGTCAGTGTGCGCGTGTCAGGCAGTCAGCCAGGCATTTACACCTGGAGGAGGCTGTGCCTGAGCTGCTCATCCACAAAGGACTGCTGCTGTCGGACAGGGGGGACAGAAACGGGACAGTGGTGCCCTCTCCTACAGCAAACCTGTTTGCATGGAGGTATGTGTGATCCATTTGTCAGTGTCAACGCATGTGTGTTTATGTAGGTCTAAGTGTGTCCCATTTGTGCAGTTTTGGCCAAAGTAGGGTACTATGCTACGGATGTGTGTTCTCGTGTGTGTGTTGCATGGCTGAGGGGTCACAGCCTGCCGTAGCTGCACGCTCTGCCAAAGAGCCTCTAAAAGTGAACTCACACTCTCCTGCAGCTGCTGTTTGGCTTTAGGGGAAGGGAAAGTCAATAACTCAGGTATTTCAATTACACACACAGAGGCACATCAGTGGCTGCAAAAGAAATAGACCTACTCCCATTCCTGCACTGGATAATGCTCTCTCACACGCATATTCTACTAGTTTGAAAGGGGAACGCTGACATCTTCCTGCACCTAAATAAAACAAAGCATGCACACAGAAACGCCAACAGTAGAGGTAGATTCACAGTGAAGGTGGGGGTCAGCTGACAGGGTAAACCCACCGTCATCCCCTATCTGTCTTCAGTTGTTACACTATTACATAAAACTACTGTTACTACAAAAAACTACGTGTAGCTCTGAAATTGCTCGCCATTTTGATTGCACCACTAATGTTAGCTTGAGGTTGTAAGCTAGTGGGAGAGAGTGCAAGCAAAGGGATGATGGTATATCAGTAGAGGCTTACTTCCGCCTCAACAGTCCTGCCCACAACTCAGAGGTGAATTGTGAACTCCGGCCACGCTGCAAGTTTTCTGACTTTGCCTAAAAACTCATGATCACAACTGAAAACCCACCGGGAACAATTTCATAACAGATCCAAATATGATTGAACTTTGTAGTGGTCCAATATTTTCAGAAAATGTAAATTTTCATCCTAACTTGATGAGATAGTTAGCTATTTCTTATTCATATAAAATAAAGAAATATTACTGTAAATGGAGACAAGTTTTAAAGTAAATAAGGTCAGGATTTTTTTTATGTTTTTGCTTTTTGCTTTTTAAATATGAAAAAAAAAACACCTTTAAATTTAAAATATTCTTGATTACTTTCTGGGCTGTTGGAGATCATCTAGATGTACATGGTTCTGCTTGTGAAAGTGAATGACCAAAGCTAAAAAAGGTAAAAGCAAACCAGAACCAGAGCAGTCTGTTGCTGGGAGGTTTTTGGCAATGCATATTTCTATCCTTCCTACAAAGGATGCTTTGAACTTGAGCAGGGGGGGTGTTGCTATTGACTGCTGCTGCACCGCCTGATGGAAAACGAAGCCAGCCAGCGAGAGAGTCAGAGAAAGCCAGACTGGAGCAGAGAGAGGATGGAGGGATGATAAAAAAGAGAGAGCAGGAGTGGGAGGCGAGGAAAGAGGGAACAGCTGGCCTTCACTTGAAAATAGTGAATTTAAAAAAGATGGTGGGACGGAGATATGAACTCGCCACGGGAGCTCGCACAGGCTCGCAGTGGAAAAGGAAAAATCAAGTCACACAAACACACGAGAGCTGGAGCACATTCATTCCTAGTGAAGCCTCTGAGCCAAAGGCGCCATTAACACATGCTCCCAAATTAAGAATTGACGGCGAGATCTCTGCTCCCCATTTCTCTCCACCCTGCTCCTGATTTGTCCATCCTCATCCAGCACACACATGAAATCTCTATCTGTTATCTCTATTAGATCTTTTCCTCTTTTTCCCCTTCTCACATCACATCTTTTATCTCCTTATCTTTAATCAAACACATACAAGCTTAATTAGCTTCAACATTTGTCACATCATCGTCTAATTAACAGTGCCCTTGTTTAAGTACAGTTTGAGCCTTGATTAAAAAAAAAAAAGGACAAGTCTTCATTGAAATAAGAGCATCATTTTGACTTCTGCCTTTCTTGCAGGTATTTAAAGGATGGAGGATCTATCTACCAAGAGACACAGCGTGGAGGATTCTGCATCTCTCAACGCAATCAGACAATGGCTGAATGAAAGTTAATACCACTTAACGCTCAGGCGCAGACTCACAAAGTTTCCTCTCCGCCCCATTTTTAGCAGGAAACCCACCAAGGGGCCTCTGCAGTCTGATGCTTTTCCTGCTGTTGCTTTTGTTTTTCCCCTGGTCCTTACAGTGATAATGGCTTTTTTCAGTCCTTTGCTTGTACAAGCTAAAGAATTTAAACCCATCGAGTACAGTTAAGTGCAGTGAAACTGTATTTTAGCCCAGATTAGCTTCTGAAATTAGATTGTTTTTTCCTTTTGGTTCAGACAATAGATTTAAAATTAGATGATTGGATCAATCAGATATCAGATGAGGTTTGTATACTAAGATTTTGTGATTTTAAAATCGTTATTGATCAATCAAAGCTGATTTTGACAGATTCTGATTAACACAAATTCACCTCATGTAGCTCCACCCACATCTTCCCTAACCCACTTTCTTAGACTCTAAAAGCCATTTTCAATGTCATTCAGTTCCACTTTAAAGAACAGTAAAGCAAAATTCTTTCTAGGCTAAAATTCATTTTACATTTTTACATATCTGCATGTTAAAGAAATAAACATGAATAAATGTTGCATTGTTTCAACACAGCAAGTAGTCATTGAAAAAAATGCACAACAATAGATGAGTTATTCTTGCCATTAGCTTTTGAAAATTAGCTGAACTTTTCCCGCCAGAAGTTTCGTTGACATGATCAGGAAAAGCCCTTCTACTGCCCCTAGTGGAATGATGATGAACTACAGAGCAGAAAACACTTGAATGTGTTTTTTAAGCAAAGTTTGGATCATGCGAATGAGATAAGTGTCTCAAAAATGTGTGTATCAACTATGAGACAAATTAGAAAATAACATATCAACACTGGTTCCATAATGTTGATATCAGCTGGGCTAAGACGTTTAATTAACTTCTGTTTTTTAGTCTATATTTGATAGGAGTTTAGCACAGTTTAGCCTCTAACTTGAATCATTTGAAATCACTCTTACAAACGATGTTTTTGAAAAAAAAAAAAAAAGTTTTTTCTTGTTTCATAAAAAAAGCAATTTTCATATTAGAGCAATGTCTTGTTTTCTGTTTCTGTGGGCAGAATTAAGGAGGTTAAGACAATGACAGGCAGTGGAGGGGTGAGGTGAGGTGAGGTGAGGGGGATGACATCCTGATTACAGATGTTATTCATCCACTTGTTTCACTCTTACGAGAGTTGTCAGCTGTTATCTCCTCCATTCCAGTTGTAACTCCTGATTTTGATCTCCCGCTCCAGCACGGCCTTTTCCTCAGATCTCTCATCAGATCTTCTACCCGTCTTTCCTTTCACCTTTCTCCCTCCTCGTTTCTCCTTGCTTTCACCAGTCTGGAAAACTTTTCTCCCCTCATGTGCTCGCCTCGGTCTTTCCTGCCGGGTTCCCCTCCGTGTTTTGTCTCTCAGGCATCGCGGCAGCACCTGAGCTGAGCAGCCTGCTGCAGGCACGGAGCCACCATCACGCTGGGGCTGTTTCTCACCACTTCACACGGTAACAATTGAATTCTGTCGCACACACATAAAAAGATCATCACCTCTCCTTACTATCTGGCTTTTTTTTTCAACCTTACTTTGGATTCTACCATTTATCTCCAGCAAGTGCAATCAGAACAAGATGGATACGCTCATAAGAGGGTCTTCAAGAAGACATGCTGAGAGACAGAGCGATGAAGGATTGATGAGAGAGGTGAGGCAGAGGACCAGACAACTAGCAGCGCTGGCTTTTACTTTTACGTTTTTTTCCTGGGCCCACAAGAAAAAAAGGCTTTTCAATGAGCTCCTCCTTCATTTGTTGCACCTTCTCCTCACATTTCTTCTGTGCTTTTATTTTAGCCACATTTCAGTCATTGAGCTGCTACTCTCATCTGCAGTGACTTCATGAGTACAACTGCAGAGCAGGCCTTGAGTCTGACACGGCTTGAAGCCCGAGTGCAGAGGTCAACACCGCAGCGACTCCATGACAGATGGAAGAAATCCTCAGCATCACTGGAACAATAAAGAGTTTGCACAAGTTCACGCGTTCATCTCTGGTCTCAGACTCACACAGGCCGCCCCGGCTGCACATCCTCAGCCTTCAGTGGTAAAGCTCCCCTAACCAGGACTGCTTACATTCACCATGCCTGCAATTAAAATTCAAATCTCTTTCATTGGCAGAGACCGGTCCCCACATGTTGGAAGACTCGCTGAAAGAATGAGCCAATCCTCTTCTGCTGCACTTTTCCCAGCATCTCCCATCTAACTCACCTTTCTCTGGTCTGTGAGATCTTTTAATCCGTCGTTCCCCTGCATGTCACCTCAACTCTTTCCGTCAGTCTGTTCAGACAAACACTGTTTTTGTGCTTTGTGAATCCACGTGTGCATCTTTGAAGTGAAGTAAAGAGTGGGTCAGCATTTGACCTAGTCCAACTATCTCCTGATCTATTGTAAGTGTTCCCAGTGGTCTTTTATTTATGATTATGCTGTTTTTAGAGCAAATTTTTTTTTAATAAAGGGGTCATTTTAGGATATGCGGCAGAAGTTCATTAGAGTATCGGAGCTATCCAGCCGTACAGTTTTGATCCAGATTCCAGCTCAGACAAGGAAAACAAAGACGTACTTGGATCTAGTCGTCTATAAGTCTACTTAAAATAAGAAAGAATTTTATTCTCAATTTTTTTGTGTGTCCTCCATCATCAGGAAAATACCACAAGAACATGTTAAAAATACACACAAAAGAAGTGGGTCTATCAAATATACCAGATACAAACTGAAGGCTAGTAATACATTTTATTGAAAAACTCCTGCTTACTGTAATTATTACAGCTGCTATTGCTTTGACTCTTCTAGTATATGCTGAGCTGTTGTTGTTGTTCTGTTGATCTAAAACTCTATTATATAAGGTCAGTCTGTGATATCCTAATTACGTTTTGGATGCTGAGTCAAAAAAAGTCCAAATCTATTTTAATATGAATCCAATATGCAGGACATAGGAATTCCACAAAAACACATTTGAGCTGTTTTTCTTCCGTGCTGTGAGACGCATCCCTCATGTCTGCCAATGCTTTGCAACCACAACAATATCTAAATGGCACAAAAAGGGCCATTAGAGTCATCAAACCATTAAACCAGGAACTGGCAACCTTCCGCTTTGTAATTACAAATAAATAATACGTCCTCCCACCCCTGCACAAGCACACATCTAATATTCTACTCTAGTTTCTCATGCACGTGCTCCCTTTGTTTTATCTTTTCCTCTTTTGCCGTTTCATCCCATCCTGTGCATGTGGTCACACTGGGTCACGTGCACTCTTCCTCATACCAATCAACTTTTTTCCCCTCCATCCCATTGCCTCGTTCGTCTCTGTTGCCACCATCACCCCACCACGAAGACCCCCAATCAGCATCCCGATCCATCAGCTGATTTCACACTGCAGGATACAGCATTTACACGAGAGCCACATGAAATTAAAACAAGAGGCCGAGACAAAGAGGAGAGCAGAGGAAAGGTTTAGTGGGCGGCTGTCATGTTAGGGGACGCACTTGCCATACAAGCACATTCAATAGAACAGAAATGTCTGCAGAAGAAAAAAGCAGCTGTTCGTGTTCAGGGCTGATCCGACAGAAAAACAGCTTTGACTGTCTGCCATGCTCACCTTTAAAACCTCTCAGCTGCAGGGGAAAAGACGACACATCCATGGAACTTTCAAGGTTTTCTGGGTTTTTTTTTTTTAAAACTTGCATGAGAAGATTTACGTTCCCACAGTTACAGTCAAACATTTCCTTAAATTCTCAGCTGTGAAATGTGAATCCCACAGAGCGGATGCTCAGCTGCTGCATGAAAGACTGTAGTGGGGAAGATTGGATCAACTCAAATTATTTTCATATAAAAACCATTCACCTCCACTGACTCACAGCGGAGCTTATAAAGAACAGAAGCTGCCTGCAAATCTTTAACTGACCCAATAACCCTTTGCCTGGGATTTCATGAGCACAAACACCTCTGATGTATGGTTTTCACGAGGGATGGTTGGGGTTTTGCTCCCATCCTCTTCCTCGTCTCCTCCCCTTTCTTCGCCGCCTGACAGTTGGCAGCAGCCTCTGAAGGCTGCCCTCCCCTCCCTGCATCTCTGTACAGTGGATTAATTTTTGTTTCTGTGCAGCAGCACTCTCACCGTTTTAAAATCAGGTATACATCCGCCATGCACTTGCCTGTATTCAGATTAAAAAAAAAAAAATAGCAATCTTGAAAGTGAAGCTCTCCCCGCTTCCCTGCAGTGAGTACCGAGGATTGGAGCTTAAATAGAACAGATCTTTATTTTATTTTTTTAGATAGCACTATGTTAATGCTGCTTTTCCATTCTCTAATGCTGCTTTTCCATTCTCTATGCTGCTAATCTTAGTGCTTTTTGTTTGACTCACCACCTCTCTCTATTGGCTTCCATTTCATATAAAAATAAAATCTAAACGTATCTTTAAAAATATGATAAGAAAAAGGTCTTCAGTAACCCAGAAAAACAAAGTTAAAGTAAAAAAAAAAAGCTTATGAGCAGTTTAACAAAATTCAACATTTGATTTGTGAGATTATAAGATTGTAGGAATGAAAAAAACCTCACGGCGGGAAGTTTAAAGGCATGAACTCTGACAGCAGACATGAAACAGCGCACAAGGTGAGTGAAGGGGTGCGAGAACTGATTCAGACGAAACAGCAGAGCTGCAGTGAGGCCCCCATGTCCGTACACATAATTACAGCGTCCTAATTACAACCTACACGCATAAACACTCCAGTATATTTAATGCTTTATTAAACAAAATTCATTGCTGCTGCATAATAGGATCATGAAATAAGTTATTTGTTATTTAATCAAGAAATGATTCTTTGTCACATATACCGTTTGGTAGTAATTACATGCTATTGATGACAACATTACAAATGTATGTACATATTAACAAAGCGGTCCAATACATTTGATGTAATAACATTTATCTAGGCTAAAATTGTGCTGAAAAAGCCAAAAATCCTTTTAGGAGCAGAAAGAGAAGAGTTTTTAGTGTATCATGTGACCATTTAGAGATTCAAAGAGGTTTAAACATCACTGCAGGTGCACTGCACTAAAAAACTACACTTGATTTACTCTAAATAACAGTAACAAACCAGCTGAGGCAAAACTGTCACACACTGACAGATTCTACGTGCACACCTACATGGAAGATGGTCACAGGCCCATCCACCCGCTGATGGGGGCTTCACTGCTTTAATCCATCACCACCAGAAGCAATGGGAGGTTCAGTGTCTTGCCCAAGGACACTTCAACATGTGAGCAGGTGGGGCGGAAACCGAACCTGTGATCACCTGATATAAGGCTAACCGCTGTACCTCTGCACCATGATCGCCCCATCAAAAAATACCCTTCTTTTAGTACACTTTTTTGATGTTATCTGTTATTTAACTCCTTTCCAGTGTGGAATGTGTGACAAAACAACTGAAAGGTCTGAGCAACAGTCAGTTTCCTGTTAATTGCTGGCGAATAATCCAAAAGTTTGGCTTGTGATAAAGCGCCATCTTTTCTTTTTTATTTTTTAGAAACCCTGGCAAAACCAAATCTGTCAATTCCATGTCACAAATGTCTTGAAAGAACTTTAACTGTGATCCATTCCGGTCCATTTGTGGATAAACGTGTACTTGTACTCAGAGGAAAGCCACAGATTATCCTGAATTCTCGTGGACGGAGGAAACTGTAATCCAAAATAAGCTAAAAAAAAACACGGGCATGAGTCACAGCATCTGGCCTCTGCTTCTTTTCTTCTCTGTGATATTAAAGCACCACCTGACCGGGATTCTCATTAGACTAAAGAGGCAGGTGCTCCATCATTGCATTTCATATCCATCACCCACACACACTTCACGTGCAGCTGCACTTTGCCCCGTTTGAGCGGTCATTGGTGCAGGAGTCGCTCCTTTTCAATCAGAGAGCAGGTTCTGGCGGCAACAGAGGGGGCGCCACTGGGACAGGACTACCAGGAAGGGAAGGTCAGGTCACAGAATGTTAAAGTAGAAGTGTGACGAGCTTTAATGACTATGAGTTTACTCAAACATTTAAGTTCAAAGTTATGACAATCAGTTCCAACTGTGCATCATCTTTCCTAAGCTCCGCCCTCCTGGCTTGTGACACCGCTTGTTCTCTCCTTCCATCTCTGCAGGACAAATGTATCCTTCTATTTAAAAAGATGCACTCTGGTTATTGATATGATAATACCCCTCACTTACATTTTGGTCAGCCTTTTCAGTTTAAAATGTGGTTTCACGTGTTTTTCCTTCTTCTTCTCACCACTCTCCTCGCTTTCTTAACTCTGTCCTACTTCTGAACCCAGTTTCTCTATCTCCGTCGGCCCTTCAGACCCTTCCTCTCTCTTTCTGTCTCATAGTCAACCTTCTTCCCCTCATCCTCTCGCCTGGCCTCCATCTTCTTCTCATTTTTTGTATCTCTGATTTATCTGGCTACTCTGTTCTTTTTCCGTCTTAATTACTTTTCTTGGGATGTTAATTCAAATTGCGCAGTTTGGAAACGGAGTGCGGTTCCAATAATGCCTGAAGCCTTTAGGAAAATATCATCAATCTTGCTCTCTGTGACTCTCTTTCTCTCCTCCTTCTGTTTCCCTCTGTTTTCACATCCTATTTTACATTCCCTCCATATGTGGAACAGCACTAATGCTCCTTGTCCTCTTCAATTCTCTGTTCTAATCAACCCTTTTCCCTTGAATATATTATCTCAGCTCTGAACGCGTCTCCTCTGATAACTTCTGACTTTACAGACTAAAGTCATTTGCAAAAGAAAACCTATGGAAGAAAATCTATGGACTTTAAGTATATATTACCAGGGGGTAAACAAACAGGACAAAAGCAACACAAAAAAGCTAATTTTAAAAACCCAATACAAGGATAATGGTGTTTTTGATGTTTTTAACTTTTTTGTCTGATATTTCTCTCATGATGAAACACGTATATTAAGAAGTTAAGATTAAAATAGCATTTCTAAGTATTCCTTTATTTAAATTTTTGTGATTCAGGAGCAGATGCAAATTATGTCATTAAGAAAAGATCGTATTGTGACGTAGAAGATTTGCTGGGCGGGCCACAAGCTCCCCGCTTCACTCCATTCTGATGCATCCCCTTACAGACAAATAGATCCATGTACATCTTTATTTTTCTCATCTGAGCTGGAATCTGGATCACAGCTGCAGAATATGTCCTAACAACAACGTTTTTTATTTTTGGCTAAAAATGGAAAAATCCTAATTAGAAGACCACTGGGAAAACATTTGCAATTTTGTAAGCGTTTTAACTTTGTATACCATTTCTGTTTATGCTATCTATGTCTCATCTGTAGGGCTGTTTTTTAATGGGCTGCATCCCATTACAACTAAAAACATAACTGCAAGAAAAACATCAATAGGATAACCCAAACAAATTCTTCAAACTGTTTTTTATTACTGTCACCAGTAGGGAACAATGTTGTTTCTCAAAGGTTGCTAACCTCTTATAGATAATTCAGATGTCTGATTAACTGAAGCTGAATTTAGAATACCGCAAGACTTACATTTTTGTCAAATGTAATCTCTTCATGTTGTACTTTATTTCCATTTATATTAAAAAATATTCTGTTTTTCTGTTCAAGGGGATGCTAAATTAAGCAGAGTCCTGGCTTAAATGGTACGTTGCAAATTATTGACGAGAAAGAGGTTAAAATGATAGCTACACTTCAACTCAGTACCGGGCTGAAGCAGATATTTCAGTATTTCAAATGACCAAACAGACATGGGGTAAAGTTAGGGTCATTTTATACATTTTTAGTCTGGCGTTTCACCACAATTAGTGGGAAGAACACAAAGCCCTATGCTTAGATGATTGCTCAGATGTTCATTTTTAACCTAGAAATGAAGGGTTACGGTTGGAAAGGTAACAACAACACATTTAATCAATGTTACTTTGACATCAGGAAGATCGCCAGATTTGGGGTAACCATTAGTAATGGAAAGCTAATGTTAGCAATCTGAGCTAAAGTATAGACGCCTGCTCAAACCCAGCAATACTCGCAGAACCATGCTGGTGAAAGACTGTTTGCAGAGTCAACTTAAATATGCATGTTTTATACAGCACAGGAGGCAGTAATCACTCTTTTTGTTGCAAAAAAAATTGTCCTAGAGTTAAATTCGTGTTTCATATTTCCTAAAATGGACTGCATCATCAAGCGCAGTGCATTTTGGTTTAAGTTTTGCATCTGCAGTGTTCCCTCACTGCATCACCGTTCATCATGTATTGGCAAGCAGCTTAGATTTCATGTCACACCTTAAGAGGCTAAAGCAGCTGTTAGGATTTTGTCATCAATTTTATCCCAAACTGTGCCAGCATTTTGCACTTTGCTCGCGGCGTTATCTGAAATGGCGAGCAATTTCTGGTTGAGGAGCAGCAGATTGTTGGGATGTGATGGAGGGGCAAATTTTCCTTTTTTCCTTTTTTTAAATTAAAAGCAGGTTTGTCTTTTGCTGTTCATGAACACGTGAAAGGATGCTTTGTCTCACTTGTTAGTAAAACAGAAAATGCGGGCTTGCAACACTTAAGTCCTTTATGACTTTTCCACTCCTTTACATAAAAAACTGTGAACTTTTCATCCAAAACCTTGATTGCCTCGACAAATTCCCTAATTTCCTTCACATTTTTACCTCTCCTCAGAAAGTCTTGTGCTCGTTCACTTCCCCCTCCCATGTCAGCTGGTCCCATTGC
>BSAI01000125.1:5202852-5261380 GCA_036245035.1 Adrianichthys oophorus
CACTTCTAATTGATGGAGACAGGCTGCGTTTCCGTGGTAACGTGGTTGCCATCGTAACAGCCCTGCTTAGGATGCCATTAGTCGGGAACAAAAAGAGAATGCCACTCACCACTTGTGCGGAACACGGAGAGAGGCAACACAATAACACACACAAAGACATAACTGTCCCCTACATGCAGTTACACTACACTAACACTCAGAAGCACTCAAGAGACACACACACATATGCAACCACCCACACAGCGCACCCCCCCATTCAACTCGCAACTCGGCACACGTACAGCTGCCACTTCCCCACAGCCCACACAGGAGCTGCAACAAACGCAGGCGTTCTGCGTTTCAGTCTACCTGAGACCTCCTATCAGTGCATCTGGGGCCAGAAAGTACACAAAGCATTTGGACACGAGGGCAGCATCTCACTGAGAGGCCCTGGACTTTTTGGGGACAGCTTGAAGCTGTGTTTCACACACATACATGTATGAACAAAAGGAGATTGCATTTGCAACACACAAGCATACCAAACAACAGAGAAGGTCAAAGCTGCAGCTGCAAGTCTGCAGGAGCAACATGTATTTTTATTTCATCATTTAGGCATCATGAAAGAAAACGTTTTTTCTCCAGTATTCTAAGGATGCACTTGGAGTTCTCACAGCCGGCAGGCTGATGACCCTTCATATCGCCACTCTGATGCTGGAGAGCATCTTAGAACTGATTTAAGGAGCAGAGAAGAGGAAGCAAACTTAATGTTCATTTAAAACAATTTCCGTTAAGTCAATGAATGTTTGGTAGGTTTATTTAGAATCATAAAAATCACAGATTTTACAAGTTATCTCATAAAATTAAGCCTTTAACATATATACATTTGAAGTGGCATGGAACTTGAACACAGCTGCTAATAATGTGCTTTTTCACACACCCTCCAAGCCCCTATGAAAGGCAGCATATTGATAGTACTGTAGGCTGAGCTCTGATTTTGCTGTGGGGCATCAGAGAAAGTAACCTAGTTTCTCCGGCATGGCCAGAAAGCCGAGCAAGAAACTTTTTCAGTGTGTCACAGTGGTTGCATCTCAAACTTAACCCCTTACTGATGAATACATCACACCACTTTGGTACCCAAATTACCTTATTAGAGCATCTACATGAAAGAAAAGCAAATGTGTTTTTTGTTTTCATAAATTCAGACATCAAGAGGTTAACCCTGCACGGTTTTGCTCCTTTTAATAGATAGAACAATTAACTAAACACATTTATTCTTGATTACCTTTAAATATGGACTTTTTTAAAGCAATGAAAAGAAAATGTAGCATGTAACGGGTAAACTAGAGTATTATAAGATAAAATCGTACATCTACATTTAACCACTCTTGGGGGATCCAGAGTTACAGACTGCCTCCTGAATAAAATGCACTTCAATATTTTACCAGAGCTTGTTGGCTGATACTGTAAGAACATCTGCGGTGGACTTCATAGTCACTTGAGGGATATCGAGATGCATAATGTT
This sequence comes from Adrianichthys oophorus, assembly GCA_036245035.1. Taxonomy (NCBI): domain Eukaryota; kingdom Metazoa; phylum Chordata; class Actinopteri; order Beloniformes; family Adrianichthyidae; genus Adrianichthys; species Adrianichthys oophorus. The sequence continues at coordinate 5,204,354 of BSAI01000125.1, forward strand.
GTGCAGCACAAGAAGCGACATATTTCCAGCCTTTGCTGTTGCTTTGAGGCATGAAATGCTGTTCTTCACCTCAGAAAAACAAGCTGTTGTTCCCCTATAGAGCTGCAGAGCTACAGAGTCGTGCAGAGCCATATGGGTCAGGTGCTATACGGCACACGCAGTCGAGTGAAAATGTGGGAAACTCTTCATTTTAAGTTGTTTGCCATATGTAAAAGCGCATTCACGCTAAGGGGAGACGACATCACAAAACCACACTTTTATTTAAAGGTCCACTCAGAGTGTTTTAGGCATTTGCAGGCTAAACTGCTTTGAGTCAGAAAAATAAGCAACGTTCGCTCACTAAAGCTAGATGTGATTAAGAGAAACTTAGACTGTACACAATAGAAAACAGACTTGGATCTGTTTTTAACCCAAACTTTTACCATTCAACATCAGTTTGTTAACTTTACATCCTAAACCTAACTTTGTTTAATCATTAAAAAACAGCTTTTTTATGTCATGATTCAAACTGACAATAGATATAACATTTGTTGATGTAAACATAAAAAAATATTAATTCTTACATCAAAAACTAAATCAACAAAACATTTTGTGCATGAAAAAATTGACAGAATTACAACAAAAGAAAAAAATTTATTGAATCGTCAAATCAGCCGTTTTAAACCCAGCCCCGATGGGAAAAAAGGTAGCTGTTAATAATCTAATGATGCAAAATGTAAAACTGTATTCCAGAAAATGGTTGAGGTTACACTAAATTGAAGTTTTCCTCATGTTAATATTAGTGTAGACAGAGAGATCCTCCTAAACAGCAGCTTCTCAAGTGAGTTCACACAGTAATGTTTGGACCCATGCAGAGAAATGCTGCAGCTAACGCACTATAATGTGGAGCATGCATCAGCGTGTGAACTGTATGTTCTGTAAGTTCCTCCACCATCAGCACAAAAACTTCTGTTGGCACTGTTCATGGCAGCACATACCATAAGTCAGCAATAAAATGTGCAGAAGACAGAATTTTGATGATGTGCATCTTGTCTGATAACAGAAACTGCTGCAGGGAGCCGGGTTGGAGCTCACAGCCACAACATAAGTGGATGGGTCCGCTGATAACTGAATTTGGATTCTGTCAAATTTGTTTTGGAAGGAGGAATCAGCAAAGAAAAAGAACTCTGATTCTTGACCCTCATTCTTCAGAAATATCCCACAAAACACTCTTTTCTGCTTTTCTACAGGACTTTCTGCCAAAAAAAAAAAAAAAAAATGGAGCACAAAGACTGTTTATTGTAAACACGTTCCAAATGTTGTTCAAATGTGGCGTCAAGCTGAATGTATCCCCTGATACCACATAGTTGAGGTTTTTCTTTTTCTTTTGCATCACTGTGTTTTGGATCCAATATAATTCTCGGTGGAAAGGTTTTTTTGTTTGTTTGTTTGTTTTTTTGATCAAATTATTTATTTGTTTTATTTAAACTCAGTTTATCCAGGCAGGACATATTAAAAACAACTTTATTTTTCACAGTTGTGTTCTAATAAATGATTGTATTAAAAGGACAACTCATCTATTTGTGAACATTTCCTACTGAACATCAGGCTCACCTGCTGCTATTAGCTAAAACTCACTAGAGACCGTTTCCCATTCATTCTGAACGTCTATTCCTCTCACTTCAACTTGTTCAACTATTTGTTTATCTGGTACTGCTGATTAGAAATTACAAAACCATCTAACAAGTTATAATACAGAAAAAAGTTAACATGACACATTGTTTGTAAAATCTTAATTGTCAATTAAAGCTAACTAAAACACACAAAATCAGCTGTGCTTTCAAACTGGGTGGGACGATCCTTCTGTTAACACACTGTGACAGATTTCTGTAAACTGGGCATTATTGCTCTGTAATGTCTGTAAACAGCAATGCATTTGAAAATGCTCGTGGTCACTACTGTAATATTTACAGATAGATAAAGGGACAGAAAAAAGTGAATTAATTAGCTTTTCATGTGTTTAAACTGTGCATGAGTGGGAAATACAATCAAGTTCCTGCTTTTGAAATGGACAGCCTAGCAGTGCATTTTGATTATGCTTTTATTTTGTTATTGAAACAACATCCTGTCAAGTCCAACATTATACACAGTGGAGACCTGCCTATTTTCTTTATACTCTCATAAAGTTTTTATTGGGAAGAGGTGATAAGAAACTTTAGAGTTTAATCCCAGGTTGTTACATCAGAAGTTCAGAAGAAAATTAGATTTGGAGATTTTGTGTGTGAAATATCACAAATTCTAACAAATAATCTTCATGCACAGCTACAACATAAACTGATATGCTCGTTGTGCAAATCTGATTCTTCTTTGAAAGTAATCTATCCAGAACTAAACTTTCTTTGAAGTTTTCCATTTTGGGGTCCAAAAGCTGAAGTTGATGAAAGCACTAGCTTTCTGTAAAACATTTGTGACATCACGTGCTTTGCAGAAACACACCCTTGAAGGTGAAGGTGTAACCAGGAGTGGTAAATGTACACATGGTTAAGGGACTTAGTTCAACATCTTTTTGGAAGAAGATAATTCGATTGAATATACTCAGAGATAACATGGTGGTGCAGTGGTTAGCCTTGTGGCTTCACAGCAGGAAGATCTAAAGATCAATTCCTCATAGAACTGAGTCTTTTTCTTATTCAGTCTAAAATCGTGCTCCACACTTTTTTAATTTTTAACAAACATTGAATGATTGTAGTAAACAAAACAATTTACTTGAGTATTAATAGGTATACATTTAATGTTAAACAAGCGTGATCAATGCTGACTAGTCATGTGCTTGAAAAAAAAATGAAAAAAAGTGAATGTATCAATGCATTTAACAATTATTGTAAGGCTTTTATTTTTTAGGAACTAGTCTAGAGCTAAAAATAAACACTAGCTGTTAAAACTGTTAAAAGTAATACATAAAAAAAATGTCACCACCATTAAAATGATAGGTACATGGAATCAGTGCTGACACGGTGGTGCAGTGGTTAGCACTTTTGCCTCACAGCTAGAGGTCCTCGATTCAAGCCCCAGTGGAACCTTTAGTGTTGACTTTGCATATTTTCTCTGTGCATCTGTTCATTTCATTCAAGTTGAATTGAAACTGTTCAGTGATGTGAAATAAAGAATTATATGTCTCTGTCTGGTGTTGCATTGATCTCAGAGCTCGTCTTAGGTGAACGTGGCCTTGGCAAAAACAGCTGGAAGAGTGGTTGTAATGAACCAAGAGAAGAGGTGAAAATGGCCTTCGCTCAAAACAGCTGGAGATGTTGTTGCAAAACAACCAGAATTAAGCCTTTATTTACCTTTTTTAATAGTAAATGGATGGTACTGTTCTCCCTTTTACAATAATATCATCGTAAAAAGGGGAACAGTACAATTGCTGTAGGAACATTTACAGTAACAACTGTCAGCTGGATGCCAGTAACTGTTGTATTCCATTTTACAGTAGTACAACTGTAAAATGACATACTGTAGAGTATTTGTGTACTGTGATTTATCTTACAGATGTATTACTGTAAAATGAAATACAGTACACAGAAATTCTACTCTATTTCAGTTTACAGTATTCATTCATTCATTTTCCAATCCGCTTTATCCCTTTCGGGGTCACGGGGTTGCCGGAGCCTAACCCGGCTACTCATGAGCGAAGGCAGGGTACACCCCTGGACTGGTCGCCAGTCTGTCGCAGGGGCCACAATCACACACACTCACATTCACACCTAGGGACAATTTAGAGTCACCAATTAACCTTTTTGGACAGTGGGAGGAAGCCGGAGTACCCGGAGAAAACCCACGCTGCACGGGGAGAACATGCAAACTCCACACAGAAAGGTCCCCCAGCCAGGACTTGAACCGGGAACCTTCTTGCTGCGAGGCAGGAGCGCTAACCACTGCGCCACCGTGCAGCCCCAGTTTACAGTAATAATATAAAATAATTTACAATAATTACTGGCATCCAGCTGCCAGTAAGTTACTGTAAAATCTACAGCAACTATTTTACAGTGCAACAGAGAGGAATCCAAAAATATAAATCTTTAGGGCAAACCATTACACCTTGCTTCAGTTGTAATGAAAACATCTGGAAAAATTACATACTTTTTGGTCATAGCCACCAATTTATTTTCAGAGCTAAATTTTAGGATTTCTCCATCATAAATACTATTATTCATTAAAAGAAGTAAAATAAAGTATTACATGAGAATAAAACCTTAAATATAAAGAAAGGCTATGATCGGATCCAGAATAAAACAATTGATAATTATAACCAGGAGAGGACTTTTCATTAGGCAAAGGAAGATGATTGCCTAGGGCCCACATCACTTTGGGGGCCTGTGTTGAACACTTACTAAAAATAACTATTAAGTCGAATAATTTGAAATAATTTGCACGCCCATTGTTATTTATTTAGCTCTGTCCAAAAAAATTAATAAATGAACTGAAATTGCAAAAGACTGCACGTGTGAAAGTGTTTCACGGTCCCCCGTCCCTCTGCAGCAATGGAGTATTCCATCAACTGCAACAGCAAGTTAGCGAACAGATAGAAATGTATTCAAAAATTTATTCAAAAGAGGTACATTTTTATCTCTAGAAAGTGAGTGGGTAACAAATGAGCACATTTAATAAATTCAATGTTTTCTTCCAAGTTAAAATAATGTTTTTAAAGGACATTTGTTTAACATTTAAATGGGATTCAGTCTTTAAATGCCTATAAAGACCTTTGGATTCTTGACATTGATGCTGTCTGAAAAGGGCTTGTAAAGAAGTTATTCGATGGACATTTTACCCTCGGCAAGGATTTAAAAAAAAAAAAAAAAAAAAGTAAAACAAAGGCTGCAGAGGGCCCCATGTTATTGTTCACCCGGGGCCCCAAACTGTAAGTCTGCCACTGATTATAGCTATCACACTGCAGACTTTAAATCGTTCCACTGCTGAATGAAAAAAAACAGCAAATCGAGTGAAAAAATGGATATGAACTAGCAAATAAAAAAACGGATTAGTCGACAACAAAAAACAAGATTCTCCCAGCCCTATTGTTGCTGAGTCTGGGCATAGAAAAAGATGGAACTATTAAAATCTGAACCATATATTCACAAACAAATATTTTGTTCCCTCCAAAGGATTCAAAGAAAAAGATAATGAGCCGAGCACATTGGGGATGTGTTGGCAATCAGAGCAGCAAAGGAAAACATGCAGAGCATTTTCTTTTTCACAATACTGACTCTGTCTCATTCACCCTCCTCTAAATGTTTTGGGATGCAGGAGGCCGGGGAGACTGCCCGCAGGTCGACGTGCGAGGACCAACCGCGGAGATGTGGGTAAATGCAGAGCGACAGAGGAGTCAAAACTTCAGAGGAAGGTGTTTGCAGTCATTTAGTAGAACAAAAAGGCAGGAAGGGCAACATTTACATTCATCAGCAGGAGCTTCACCTCATGTGAGAAAGACAAGATGAAAAAAAGGATGCATGAGTTGAGATTTCAAAAAAACAAACTCAGGAGAGAAGTTTCAAGACAGAATGGGGTTGAGTAAAGGGATCTTTGCTGACTTTCTTTCTGTTTTTTCATGGCAAGAAATGCTTTTTTACCTACAAATCTATAGAAATGTGACTCAAAATGTTATAAACTTGCCATTCTTGCTGTCACAAAGTGTGCTTCATGCAATTTCCAAATGGAGCACGTTGTGAAACTAATAGCTCCAAATGAAGAAAGTCCACGGGGAAAGTTAGTTCCCCCTTGTGTCTTCATTATGCGAACAGCGCAGAGGAAAACAACACACTCATGAGCTTCGCTGCTCGGTTTAGGACAATAGCAAATGTTAAGAAAGGGGAAGAAGAGTTTAAACGGGTCTTGAAGCACTAAAAAAGGTGAATCTTTCGTGTACCGGAGGTCAGCAAGAACACGTCGGATGTGTAAAGGAGGATGCGTGTGGATGCATGCATGTGTGCTGCCGCGTGGCTCTCAGTGTGTGGTTCCATCCCGGTGAGTTAATTAAGTAAGCACATCATGGACTCCTGACTTTCTTCCCCCAAGTCACTCCTTCTCTCCTTCCTTTTTGTTTACTGTTCTACGTTAAAGGAGGAGAACACTCTGAACAGGAACAAACGCTGCTTAAAAGTGCAGAAGAAAGATGTTGATGCCTCAATCTTAGCACTCGTTAAAAACAATTACCTTATGAGGTTTTTTAGCATCCTGTACTCAAACAATATTTTACTTCATTTCTGACTTCAGAACTCTTCATTCCGCCTTTTTTTCCTTTAATGTTATTGCATCACGAATTCACCAGATTGAACATACTTTCACTTCTTCAGCATAAATGTTTATTTAATTATGATGAAATATGAACTCCAATTTTAGCAACTCAAATATATTTCTGCTACATTTCTGCCATTTTCATAACAAATTCCACCAATAAAGATCAATAAACCAAGAAGTCAAAGCGTAGACTACCACTAAAAACAAAATAAATAACTTTGTACAATTTTTACAATTAGTTTTTTTTTATCTATTTCCATACTTTACTATATTTGTATTTTTATTGATGCATTGAGCTGTTTTAAGTCACACTTTAATCATCTTTTGATCTATTTTCAAAGTTCCTTGAGGTCTTTTAATTATTGTCATTTTTAACAAAAAAAAACCCATTTGTTTTGTAAGATATAGTTTCTGTAGAGCGGGAGTAATTCATCAGAAAGTTGTGCACAGGGCAACCCCGCCCCCGTCCCCCATCTGTTTAAAGCTAACGTACAACCCCTCACACCCCCAGCATAACATTACCGGTGCAACACGGTTTTGATCCAGATGCCGGCTCAGATGAGGAAAACACTGGATCTATTTGTCTGCAAGTGGATGCAGGGAACTTGTGCCCCAAGTTTTGTATTTTCTACGTAACAAATGTGCTCTTTTTCAAACAGCATTTTTTCGAGTGCTCCTGATTCACAATAATTTAAATATTGATAGACTCAGAAATGCAATTTTGAGCTTAATTTTCTTTACATGTGTTTTCCAACAACAGAAAAATGCTCCAAAAACGTGTTCTTAAACATCAAAAACACCATTTTCATTGGAGTGAGTCTTTAAATTACTATTTTAAAATGTGTTTGGTTGACTTATGTATTTAGGTTTATAAAGGGCCTTTTTTGTTTGATGTTATTTCTTTCTGTTAACTCTCTCACATTTCTACCAGTGTAAAACAGAAAGCCATCTAAATATAATCAAATTTACATGAATTTAATTGAAAAAATATGACAAAAGTCTTAGTGGAAGTGAAGAAAAGAGCACTAAATGCTTTTGTTCTTTCACAATCTAAAACTGTGCAGCTGTACAAGGCTTTGTTGGCTGTTCCATCATTTCAGAAAAAACATTGTCCTCTTTCCTTTCAGTCCACACTGTTAAGAGCAGCTGGTCTGTAGCGCTCAGTGCTTTGTAGAAAAGAAGAAACATTACATTTCTGCCATGCCATAACGGTTACATTCTCATTTGGACAGATTGGTCCAAACCAGATTTCTTTCCAAGGAAAGATTGCGATTCAGCAGTGATGAAATCCTTTGCAATCGTAACTCCTGCAGTGTTCTTTAAAACACACGTGTGATCCTCCTGAATAACTCTGAGTACAGTTTTGTTCAAACGGTGGAAGAGTTCTGCACTGTCATGATCAGACGAAGTGCCACACACTCACATGCATTTCCTTTTCAAACCTCTCCTCTCCATCTGCAGGCTCTCCAGTGAGTGAAGATAAATAAAGACACCTCAAGTCTGGTGGAGCAGGTTTTTCCCCTCAGCAGGATGTTCAGCAGCAGCTTGATTTGTACAGAAACTGACACTGAGTTTAATATGGGTGAATATTTAAAACTACACGCATAAATATTTGATTGTCTATAGAAAACTAATCATTCCACAGTTTTATTACACAGACTAAGAAAGGAGCAAATTACAAGTAAGTGAGAAAATAAATTAGTGACAAATCAAAGTTGAACAAACAGATATTAAAACATTTATTTGTAAAAAAAACAGATGGTTAAATCAATGTTGTCACTCTCTATGGAAATGTGTTCTATTTTGTTTTTTTAAAGTGATGTTCACACATGCAAGCAAGTTCTCCAAACAAAACGTGTGCACGTGTTGTTTTTTGCGTCATAATTCAAAGTAATATGCAATTCTCAATTGACAATTCAATTAGCAATTTGATCATGCTATTTGAAAATACATTTTTCAATTGACAATTTAATATTAACATTTGCAATTCAATATGATAATTTTAAAAATAAAATATTAAATAAAAACAAAATCAATTGCATTTGTAATTGTCATGGCTTTTTGATCATTCAAATGACAATGCATTTTGCAATTAACAAATCAATTTGCAATTTGACCTTTCATTTTGACCTTTCATTTTGACCTTTCATTTTGAAAATGCATTTTTATTTGCACATCGCACTTTATGTCTGTCAAAATTCAATTTGAAATGCAGACTGTCAGACTCTCAACAAGGCAGGGCTCACTACCTCCCTAAATTTGCTAAATCCCGCCTCCATTTCTTCCAATTAAAATATTAAAGACTCAACTAACCAATTGATTATTTGGCGCCAGAGGTTGGAGAAGAGAATGCTCTATCTGCTAATGAATTAGCTTCTGTGTTTATGAATACAACTACAACTGCTGTGCTTCAGCTTTTAAAGAGATTTTTTGGGAGCACATCTTTACGGCTGCTGTGTCCTTTAAGACAGCGGTCCTCACTCTCGGTCCGTGGGCCACTTGGGACCAGGCCACAGACAAAAACAAATATGGTAACAGATTATTTCCGTTTTGTTTCTTTTCTAATCCTGAAGGAAGTTTTCTTTTGAAAAACTCCCGGCTACTGTTCACCACATCCGTCTTGGTCCCGTGACTTGAAATGGCTAAGTTAATAGCCCAAAGCTAAGAAAAAGCGAACAATAAAATGTGTTTAGAAAGTCTCTTTTGGGCAATGAGAAAATTGAAGCAGAGCAGAGAACAAGAAAGCTGCTGTTTACAGTCTTCCTCGACATACAGATTTATGGAGACAGTTGTTCTCACGTAGCAGCTGTAGAAGCCGCTCTGTGTAATAATATATGGCGACTGACTCTCCATTGTTTCACAGACTCACTTAATAAAGATGCAGACACAATGGATTCACGTTATAACTGAAAGGCCTGGAAAATAGCCACACAATCACTGGGAGAACATGCAAAATCCACAAAAAGCTTCCAGCTACGATTCAAACAGGGTTTTCTTGTTGTGAGGCGAGAGCGCTAACTACTGACCGCGCAACCATGCAGCTCCAAGTGTAGCTTTCTTAGCTAATTTTCAGCCATTTTAAACTTTTTGTTTATACTTTATGTCCAGTTATATCCATCCGTTTTCTAACCCCGCTTTTTTTCTGTCCAGGGTCACGGGTTTACTGGAGCCTACCCAGGGTCCAGGCTGGATGCTTCGCCAGTCCATCGCAGGGTCATGCAACCCTACACACTCACAGTCTCACTTATAGGGACAAATTAGAGTCACAAATTAACATACGAAGTATGTTTTTGGGCTGTGAGAGGAAGTCCCCGAGGAAAACCCATGTTTGCACGGGGAGAACACGTAAACTCCACACAGAAAGAACCCAGCCAAGGTTTGGACATTCTTGCTGTGATGTGAGAGCGCTAACCACCACACCACTGTGCAGCCCATATGTCCGATAATTCAAAAAAAAGAAACGTTAATTAATTACTTGGTTTTTTTTTTCACAGATGCACAAACTTTGATGGAAAGCTGAATTATTCACGAGGACATCACTTTACCACTGCAAAATACTTCTGAGCGGAATTCAGCTGCCTACTTTTCGTGCTTGCAGAGAGGACGCATTAAAATCTCGCTTCACTGTTTTCTCACAGGAACACGGTGGGTGGTGTTGGGACTGAATCTGTCACAGTTTGTTAACAACAACCTCGCCACCCGTCATCAAGAACTAGAGTGGCGGAGGTTCAGAAGCGGACACACAGCCAGTTGGACTGAAGAGAGTAGAGCCTAAAGGTTAGACAGGAGGGACGGCTGGCTCTTCTTCCCTTCTGCTCGATCTGTGGAGTTGTAATTAACTAGAATTACATTTTTATGCTCCTTGTCTCATCTTCTATTCATTGAAGCTGCTTATGGAAACGTCTTATTTCAGCCAAAGCAAAGAGATTTGCACGCTCTCTTCGGCAAAAGGCTGGCAGAGACTGTGTGAGGCACAGGAGAGGATGGGAGGCTGAAGTGGAAGGGAGGGAGGAGAAATATTTATCATTATGAGTTGAGCTATCAGTTAAGATGAGAAAGAGATGAGAAGACACAATCTGTAGGTAAAGAAGGATTTTGACAAAATGCAGAGGTAGGACAAATACTACACTGAACTAGTCTCTACTAACAACTGAGCAGAGACAGTCAAAAAGAGGAAGGAGAGGAAGCATTCTTAGTGTTATTGGAACACTTTTGTCAGGGTAAGACATCTCCTGACCAGAAAACAGACATTCAGTTGGATTTAAAAGTCACAACAAAACATGAAAGACAAAAAAAATGATGAAGAGTTAGTGAAGTGAATAAAAGAAAATGATTTTTTTTTCATGCATGTTCTTTTTTGCTCTTTAATTCAGCTTGCATTAAAGAGGCAGCAACATATCATGTAAATAATCACCCTGTGTGATCATACTCAAAAATAAAAACCTATAAAAAAGTTAGGTAAAAGTTTGAAGTTTTCTCACTAAACTTGTCCCCACTGCAAAAACGGGATCCTAAAAAAGTAAAAACACTTGTTTCAATGAAAGATTGTCTTGTTTTTTGTCTTCTAAAGAAAGTGTTTATTAGCAAAAAAATCTTTGTTTAAGAAAAGATTTCTTAGTGACTACAATTTTTTCTTAAAATAAAAATTTAGACAATTGTTCTTACCCAATTGGCAGATTTTTTTGTAATCTAATTTAAAGAAAATGTTTCACATTTTAAGAATTGTTGACTTATTTCTAGGGAGGCCTGTTTTTTCTAGGTCTATTTGTGTGAGAACGGAGGGTAAATTGTTATCTGAAAAGATGAATGTTTTCTTTTCTTAAACAGAAGAAGCTGCCTAACTCCAACCAGTGGACTGTCAGGTTGTTCGAAGGTTAAAGAAGGTCCTCTGACTTGTCATCATAGATAGAAGCCCACAGCAATGTTGCTCCTCCTCTTCCTCTGCCTGCCTTGAAGTCATGTCCTGCTTTCATTAGAGCTCCAGCACTGCTCCCTCCATCTGCTCCACTGAGAACCACTCTTAATGTATTTGTAGTCCGTTTACAGGTATGTCCTCACCTGTCAAGCTTGGTTCTAAAAAAACAAAATGTTGTACTCTCACATGCAAAAAAAAAAAGGTTTTGGGTCACAAAAATGTTGACACTGAAGAGTTCACAATGTGTCTGAAATTTTGAAAATCTTCCTTCTAAGTTGAAGCAGTACATTATGTCTAAGTTTTATGTTTTTTTTTTAGGGATAGGAATTGAAAAATTTCCAGGTATTTGTACACAAAGTACATTCTCAGAGAAAGGAGGAAAGAAAGTGAGGAGGTTCAGGGGGAGCGAGGTGTAAAAAGGAAAGTTATGGAGTGAGCTAAAAGGCCGGGGTAAATTGAGACCAACAAGGTTGGAAAATAGGACACATAAATATAGGACTCCTGGTATATTTGTCAGGCTCTTGCCATTCCCCTCTTTGCAGAAAAGTCGAACACACACAGTGGGATATCACGTGTTCTAAATCAGGACAATGAGAAGGTAAGATGGGAGCAGGAGTGGGAATTTCCATCACTGGAAAACATGCAACAGATTTGGATGGATTCGTTAGTTCTTTTTAGGAAAAGTTAAAGCTGCAAGTAAACACAAGTACAATCCTTTTCCTCCTTCCAAATATGCAGCATCTTTGATTTAGCAGTTTTATGAATGAAACATCGAAGCAAATCAAATCATTCTTGTTTTTATTTGGTTTGGGAGAAAAAAAAGGAAGGCACCAGCCTGAAAACAACTGTAGCGTTCCACATTAAAGAATTTCCAGGTCATGTTTTGTAATAAAAGCAGCCATAAGAGGACGCACGCACGCAGTGAAGCAGGAGCTGAACATATCTACGATGACAGGAAATGTGAGTTGTCCCCTACCCCATCCCTGGTGGAGGGAACCAGGCACTCAGCAACGGCAGCTTGGGTGCGGGCCTCCTGGGTCCGGCAGCCCTCTCCCCACGTGGGGAAAGGGATCAAGCAAGGGGTCGCATCCGATCTGATCCTGGGGGTGTCTGGGTTTCTATAGCGCCGGTTCTGGTCCTTGCCCTTGATGCTTTGACAACAGACCAAAAGATGATCGGAGTGGGACTTCAAATCCGCGAATGAACACGGAGAAAAAATAAAAGGAAAGGTAGACGGCACGAATGAAAAATCTAAGAAGTACCATGAGAAACTCTAAGAAGCAGAGGACTCGCTTTTAATTCTCTTATCGTTTAAAAACGCTCCTAATTGTGTCGATGTTTTAGTGAGGACGTGAAGCTGCCAAGCTGAACAGCACATTACATTAATAGAGAACAGGGCCTCAGTGATTACTACAACAATAGGTGCTATTGTAGGACATTAATTGGGAATATAAGCGTGGACACATTCGTGTTCAACTAATCAAAAGCTGAAGAGGAAGAAGGCGGTGTGCTTTTAAGAAGAAGAGTGACTCTGTGAGAATGAACGTAAAAAAATGTGGCTCCTGGCTACAAGCTAACAAGCACAGACCAGCCAAATGTCTTACTACGGAGGTTTGGGCAATAATTGCTCCATTAAATTCCCCTCTCTTCTGTTATTAACTGCTTCAGCTTGCCCCATCTACTGCAATTATTCTTGGCTACAGCTGACCGCCAATCTGCACAATCATCAAAGCCCCCGAAGAACCACAAAGACGTACACTCAGACGCCTGTGCTCGGAAACCAAATCTTTTCTTGAAGCAAAGGGCTTGGACCCCCCGCTGGCAAACGGCCGCATTTGAAACGATGAAAAGCTTGAATTATTTGGGCAAAAGTTAATTGATCGCATCCCGCAGCTTTTTTCCTGGAGGAGGCTGCCAGGAGCACAAAAGGCACCAGGTTTCTGCATTTGTGTGTGGTAGAGCTTGAGTGCACACTTCAGCTCACGCACGTCACTGTGGATTAACGTAGGTGTTTGATATTTATGTACCTCTAAACAACTGCATTTAGAAAAGGGGTCTGCAACCTTTGACGGTAAAAGAACCATTTGGGCCCTTCTCTTCTTGATCAAAATTCAGATGGAGTCGCAAAGTCCTATTTTACCCTTCAGGAAAATTTGATACAGCTTTGCATTAATAACAGTGTTACCTTTATATTAAAGGGCCTGTGTGATTTCACAATGTGAGGACCCACTCGTTTTCATGGATTCAGCAGGACTGGTGCTCAGAGAGCAGTTTTAGAGGAATACTCAGATGCGTGAATGGATCAAAAAATTGCTTTGGAGGATTTCTGGTGACAAATTAACATTAAAAGCTCAAAAGGTTGATTTCGCACAGTATAGGCCCTTTAAATATCAATTGTGTTTCTTTTTAGCATGAATAAAAGCAGAAATACAAAGAGAAAAGAGCTTTTTCCCAAAATGTGAAATTTTCAGAGAAGCTCATGTGACTTCCTTTCAAAATAAAAGACTTCCTGCGACAAACAGGATCATCACAGCGTAGATGGTCTACAAACGGTTTTAAACAACACACTACAAACACCAGCATTTACTCCTGCTATACCATAGATCTACTTTAGTGAGCCATCATCCTTTTCCTTTTTTCTACTGCTGTTAACCTGAACGTAAACATGAACACGTTAGTTTACAATGACCATATAACCCCAATCCTTGTCTTTTTGAATTGAATTTGACTTTTATCAAAATTCTTGTTTTTACTTTTAAGTCACTTGCAGGTACTGCACCCTATTACCTTTCTGTTTTGCCTGTACAATACCCCCCCCCCCCAAAAAAGTCTCTACGATCTTCGGACATGCATGTGCTTCCGATTCTGAATACAAAACGCAAGTTTTGAGGGACTGCAGGTTTCTAACCTCCGGAATAAACCATCCCCCAGCAATTAGAGAGGCTAGTACCCTCTTGGAGAGTTTTAAAATCAAACTGTTCCTCTGCTACTGTGTCTTAGTATCTGACTTTTTATTATGTTTTTAATTCTTGTTTTACTCTTCTTACCCTTTTTCTGTTGTATTATTGTATTCCTTATTGGTGTGACCTTATGTAGTACTTTGGGCCTGCTCGGATGATAATGGACGGTGCTCTAGAAATGAACAAAATTAATAAATTATCTGGTAGATAAAGTGTAGAAATAGTACAGTTGATTTTACTTCCAGAATCGCCTCAGCCATAAATGTATACATTCAATTAAATTAATGCTGATTAAGTAACCTTTACTTTTAAAATGACTACTATTTTTTTTTCCAGCCAGAGAGCCACTTTGGAGGGGTATAGGAGCCACATGTGAGCCTCAGGTTACAGACCCCTAGTTTAGAGAAACGCATTAAAGTTGCCCTGTATGTCATGCATCCATATTTTAAGAGCACTCCTTCAGGTCACGCGAGTCTCCCTTTTTTTTATTAATTACAGCCAATCTTAAATCCTGTGCACAAGTGGATCTTATCTCCTAATCTTCACCAGCAGCCTTCTCTCAAAGATTACAGTTTTGTACTTAGTGTGCTGCGGCCCTGGGGTGATCAATGACAACTACAGCTATTTGTACCACTACAAAGCTGTGCCTTCTAGACAAGCTGAGGAAAATATCTCGCCGCGTCTTGATATCACAAGCATTAGCTAAGGCTTTAGATCATACTGATTACTGCGGTCCAACAGACACCACAAGCAGGCTGGTGCTGGAATGCGCTTCTGAGAGAAGACTGGCAACTGCCGCCGAGCTGGCGAGGCAACGAAACGCACGCGGACGAGCACACATGCGACGCACAGAGTGAAACTGTTGGCTGAGTTCCTCCTGCGCGTTCCTTCATCCCATCCTGCCTTTCACAGTACAGCTGTGCTCCATTCATCTTTCCCCTCCTCTTCCACTGTGATTTTTAGAGTAAAGGAGTCTGGTTCTTAGGACTCATCAGCTGTGGATGGATGGTGACACACCTGCTAAGAGCACACGCCCTCTGTCACTTCCCCCTCGTCTCTCTTTGCACTCTGTGCACTCATCCTCTTACTTACTGCTCAGCCCTCCCTCACCCAACCTATTCATTGATATAGATGTAAGTGCCCTTTGCCTCCATCCATCTTTCTCCCTTCTCCCCCTCCTCCACATTCTTCTTCATTTCTTGATAATGCTGGAGCCACACGGCTTCTTCCTTCCATCGCTTCCATCCATTTCACTTCCTTCCTTTCAGGCTTATACCGCACAGTAACCTCAGTTCCTCTCCGCGTTGGAAGGGTTTGTGCAGACATGCGATGGGTGTGGCAGCCACTGAGCGGCTTTCATGGCTGATCTGCTCCATCCCTGAGAGGAAGTTGTCCAAAATATCCTCTTTTGTTCTCGTTACAGCTGTCAGAAGAATCACAGTCAATGAAGATCATTGAGAGACAGATGTGCTGAATATTTTAACTCTGTGAGTCTGGTTTAATCCCATTGGACTGAAAAAAGTGTTTTTCTTGCAGTGGATAATACAAATATTACTCTGGGGACCTTTCTAAAACTATCTGGTGCTTAAAATTCTCCTCCCGTACAAAAAATCTGAATGTGTACTTCAATCTTTTGTGTTGCTCCCTGTTATCATTTTGAAAGTAATGAAAAAAGAAGCGTTGTCCTGTCAGGTGTAGCAGCAGCATTTGGCCTTGGGTCTTGACGGGTGAGCACATTTGTGAGTGTTTGTGTGTGCGGCAGCGCTGGGCTGAAAGAGAAGCACCTCATATTGCTATTCCTATTTCCCCATTCTTTGTCATTCCAGGTGCTCACTGCGAAATCGAACCCATTTACAGCAGCAGTTCCATTCTTTTCATGCTCTGCAACTCTCCATCTGCCTAACTCACTCTCAATTTCAGCCATGCGGGAGGAAGAAAAGTTTCCTCTCCATCCACTCCGTCTTGCTTTTCTATTCTGAAAGGTGTTAAAAGGTCTGCTTTTGTGCCACCGAGAACCTCCCCAGAACCAGCTGAACCCCGTTCAACCAAGTCCACCACTCCTCTCCTCTTTGTTTTCACTCAATTCCTTCCACTCCATCTCACCTTCACCTCACCATCTCAATTACTTGATTTTCCCACAAGTCTCTTTCCCTGTCTCCCTGTGATCCTTCTTTAACGTATTTTTGCCACCCCATTGTCTCAGTCCATTAGACAGACACAAATCCATTTGGAGACAGAGCCGAAGTGCAGCCCTGTCCCCGCTCCCCGGATCCCCCGAAGAGCCAGGAGGAGGCTCGCGGGAGGGCTAAACTCTGACTTTGGGCTAAACCTTTGCCGCGACAACTGCTCTCTCCCAGCGCCTGCTGCAGTCATGGCAAGCGTGCTTAATAAATGATGCCGCCCAAGCTCACATCCATAAATATACATAAGTATATACACACACACACAGATACACATGCGCTTCTCTTGATTTCCTGTGCTGCCGTTCACTCGCAGACTAATGCAGCATTCAGTGCATGGAGAAAACATGCAGCGCTTTCACAGATTTATGGGTTGTGTGTGCTGAAAGCCAAAGGTTAAAGACACAAGTTTTCACCGCTAGGACAGAGAAAGCAGAGATAAGCGGGGTCTGAGTCTGTAAGAGGGATTGTGCAGCCAGCTGAGGCACACAAGAGCCCATTTTTAAATAGGAGTAGACGGTTAGCTGATATTTCTCCTCTTAGAGCTGTAATGAGAAGGAACAGAGAAAAGAGCCTCTGTGGTAGCTGCTGGTCTCGCCGTGTCACAGCAGCTTATGTCTCTGCTGGCACAGCAACCTGTTGGCGCTCAAAGGTTGGATGAGATGGAATTGGAATTTGGACTATTCGCTCAAGAATGAAGTCATTTTTTAAAAACAAAACTAAGAGAACTTGGGCACAGTTCCTCAAGTTGGGGGCTTGATCTAAAAGAGCGTTAAAGCTAAAGCTGCGTACACACATACGGGCATTGGATCCGCGTTGTTGAACGCAAATTTAGCCCGTGGTGTTCACATTGAGCAAGCAGGGAGGGGCTTCCTCTACTTTTTCTTTTGCTACTGTGCACTAGCGCACTTCCACCACCTGTAGTTGGAAGACTCTTGGTGCAAAATGTCACAATGGATTACCACCATCTCAGCAAAGTGGCCTTGGTTTATCTCTATTTGAAACCCAAACACAGACGTCGTCAGATTCATCGCTGTGTCTGTGTTCACGAAATAAACCCACTCTGAGTCTGGTGAGTTTCCGAGTCCCTGGCTGGTCAAAGTTTGACCAGGTTTAACTTGCAACACGTGCCCAGCGACCACATGTGTTGTAAATAGAGCCTGAAAATGATCGTA
The DNA here is from genome assembly GCA_036245035.1 of Adrianichthys oophorus. Taxonomy (NCBI): domain Eukaryota; kingdom Metazoa; phylum Chordata; class Actinopteri; order Beloniformes; family Adrianichthyidae; genus Adrianichthys; species Adrianichthys oophorus. The sequence continues at coordinate 5,221,854 of BSAI01000125.1, forward strand.
TAAACTTGTGTAGCTGCACATGAACACCAGAGTTTTTAATGCGGTAGAATGGAATGCACATTTAGGCACATTTACATTGACTTTTCATCGGAATTGGGTATTGAACGTGCAATGCTGAGGAATTGTGTCAACATAGCTTTACACATTTCTGTGTTGAAATACAGTAATCAACTTTACTACAAATTAAACATCAAATCCTTTTTTTTTAACTCGTAAAACCAATTAATTTTTATGCCTGGTCCAGTTTTATGTAACCTATCTTTTGATTTACGTTTCACCTTGACCTTATGATGCCCAAACAGTTTTAAAAAATTATAAATGGGCTGAAAAAATAAATCCATCAAAAAAATGTTCCATCAGCAGAAGGAACTGTCATTTGTCTTTTTTTTGTATATTCACGTTTTGACGTTAGGAAAAAAACCTTTTTTTCCTGAATGCTTATGGTTTTGTTTAATTTAGACACAAAGTACCAAATGAAAGAAAAAACAGTTTTCTACATTCAAGCCCAGTTCCAGGACACAGATAAGGCAGCAGCAGATTGCTTTATCCCATTAGGCTTGGTAAATATGCAGAGATCCAGCTCTCTGTCCTGTTCAGTCTCCAGCTGATCCTGTCACTGGCATCTACTCAGTTGGCAATTTGCTTTTTTAAGTCAGGCACCCCAACATGGCTGTTCTGCATGCAATGTTAATATATAACCAGCATGATAACACTGGTCTTCATTCAGGTTGATCTCTTTGATACGAAAGTGTTTTGTAATCATAATTTTGCAGAAATAAATGAAGAATGTAAAGTGTTTCTTGGGTTTTTCATGTCTTTAGAACAATCGGTGTGCAGAAGACACACACTGAACAACAGTTGGAATTCTTATATACTTGCACTGGTACAATAGATATTGTGATTTATCTGGGCGTCCGTATCTCCCAGTCAAAGCCATGGCAACATTTTTGCAGGAATGATTGCAGCAGAAAAAAGAGTGAGAGCAAACTGCAGTCAGTTCCAGGCGAACTCAAGCAAAGAACTGAAACCAGAAACCTGTTCTGTCACCTTACCTGGCATCCGCTGATACAGACCACGAATGAAAGTTTAAGTTTAAGTTTAAGTTTAAGTATTGGGTTTGTTTTGTAAATGATCTCATTGCAGCTATCAAACAACGTGGCTGACCTTTCAAATGCATCGGCCGTCTCCAAAGTGAGGATCATTTTCCACCTCTAACCACCCACACATCCTTCCTGCACTTTTCTGCTGATGACTTTTTGCCTTAATAAGCTCCACTGATGGGGAGTAAAGGTCTTACCTTAGCAGCCATGATCATGGAGGAGCCCCCACGTACTCCGAGGATGGGGATATGGGTTTGGGCAGAAATGAAGTCCAGGATCTGGGCGATGGCTTCCTGGTCAGTGTCATCTCCAAAAACCACGCCCTGTAGCCAGTGCTCGGTCATGAGGTCACAGATGCTCTTGATGATACTCTTGGGGTCAGTCTCATTCATGGTGAGCACCTCCACGTTGGGCGCCATGTGAAGGAAGTCCTCCTTTTCTCTGGCTCCTGCCAGCGCCACCTCGCTGGAGTTGCCCACTAAGACAACAGCGATGCTGAGGCCGCGTAAGATGTTGGGCAGAGCCATGTGATGAGGGGGCGGCTGGGGAATAGGAATGTAGTGGCCGCCACCGCCTCCCCCGCCCTTCTCTCTCCGTGACTGGCAGGCCGGGGGTAGATGGAGAAGGCAGAGCAGCAGGAAAATGAGGAGCAAATAGCGAGGGGTTCTTGTGTGGGGGTAAAGATACGGGGGCGTAGGTGGGTGGGTGACACGAGCCCGCTCCTGTTCCTGAGTTGGGGAGGAGCTGCATCTTGAGACAGGCATGGTGTTGGAATGTCGGAGTGATACCTAAAAAGATCCGTCGGGAAAAGGAGTAGAAAGAAGTGAGAAGAGGGGAGCAGTAGGGGACATAAAGAAAGAAAAAGACAGAAGAACAAAAACAAAAAAAAGCGGGACAGGAAAAGAGAGAAAAAGGGATGTTAACAAACTAACCAATCTGAAAACATTAAATACTCACTCTTTGCATAATTTATCTAAGTGTCAATTCCCACAAAAGTTTAATTTTAATAAACATTTTTGTTGTAATTTCATGAGCTTCATCCTAAAGAGGGGAGGTGTTTTTTAAATGCTGCTTAAGTTAGACACAAGCAGATGTTTTAGCACATAGAAAGCAAGCATTAAAACCCCAAGATACACCGTTTATTGCTAAATTTGATAAAGTAGCCCTTTCATAAACAGAATTGTGAAAAACGTTAAAATTTCTTAAATATTTTATTAATGTATTTGCAGCAAAACACCTAAAAAACAAACCAAAAAACAATGTCAGGAATTCATAGAACCCTGCAAAAAAAAACAAGAGCCATAGAAATAAGCATCATTTTAATGGAGGCATCTGATTGGCCAGTTTATAACTTAAATAACTTGCAATAAAGAAAAATTACAATGAAAAAAATATAAGGATTAGAAAAAACATGTTATAAAAAGGTATCAGAGCAATTTTCTGGCAAATATAATGACTGAGTAATAGCTATTAATAATGAAGAATATTATTATTATTATTAATAATAATGTTATTTCAGCTTTCTGGGACCGGCAGGTACTTCCTATTTAGAACGCGAGTGGGGAGGAGTTACTAAGTCCAGTTCTCATATGCAGTCTATGGATACTACGCACATTTTGAAGTCCAATTTCAGGCTTTACGTACAAAACGCGCAGCCATTGAAAGTGCGTTGAAAGTTAAACCGGTTGAACTTTGACCAATCTGGAACTCAGATTTAGTAGGTACATAGAGGTAGCATCCTTTTTGATACCCAATTATTTGTAAAATGATCATGGAGGAGAATTAGTAATTGCAGTTTGTGCCCGGTCGGAATTCTTTCATACATGAGAATAGAACTGTGAAAAAAAGGCCTGAAGCAAGAGTCAACAGATTTGCTCCAAGCCTCTTCCAACTGTGAGTATGTGCGCTAGTATCAGTCCAGTGTGAACACCATATGCTAAAAGCGAGGTCAGAAACTCGCATTGATCGCATTCTTGAACGCTCATCACATGCCTGGTGTGTATGTAGCTTAAAACCATGCTCAAAGTCTGTGGTTTTACAATGGACCTGTGTGAAGCACAGAAATGTCTTTATCTTCTTTTGCATAATGTGACACTGAAGTGAATCTAGAGGACTCAAGCACCCTTGCTTTCTCACTGCTTTAAGTATCTCATGGTTGATTAAAGGGTCAGCAGATATTACTCATCAGATGATAGCTTGTTTTTGTCTTTTTGCAATATCTGAGCAGTGCGCTTTCAGGAACTTCTTTTATGTTTGGTTCTTATTTAGATATTTTCTCTTTTTTTATGTTTCCCCCTTTTTAAGCTCCCTGCTTCAGACCAGAACATTTGAGTAAAAGCTCTCCACCCTCTTTGGTGATTCTGAGAGGTTCACAAAACAGTGCAGGTGATGACACAAGCTTCTGCTCCAACTTTAAATGACATGATGGTTTTCCTGATAACAAGGGAAAACAGAGAAAAAAAAGACAGGACAGCAATGAAGTAAGTGAGCAAAACGACAAAAAGGGCAGATGGAGGAAAGACGGAGGAAAGGATAGCTCAGCTCCGGCTGACTGACAAACTGTGTGCGGCAAGACGAGTGACGCTCTGAGCCAGAGACACAGACGAACTGACTGACGGCAAAACTGATTAAGTGACTGACAGCCGAGGCGCCCAGGACGACTCACAGAGCTCTGATATGATATCTACTCTTCTCCCTCGACCCCTGTTGACCTACTTTAACCCCTTCGTCTTCCTTCTGCTTCCTGCCGTGTTCTACTTGACCATCGCTGGCTCTCTGACTGACTCCCTTTCGTCTGTGTTTATTTTTAGATCCCCTCTTTTAATGAGGATGAGGAATGAGGAGGACCAGGTGAGCCGTCGAGAAGAAACGAGCAACAAGAACATGGAGAGACGTGGAGACAAAGCCGACGCAGGAAAGCTGCTCGTCTTCTCTCAATGTTTACAACAGACTGAGTGGGAGGGCTTGCGTCCTCTCGAGTTTATCCGCATATCGTTGCGGTAGATGTGGGCGGAAATATAAGTTCACTTCGGCTCTGTGGGCAGAGATACCAAGGACTCCGTGGGTGTAGTTGCTCTTAAACTTGAGTGGTGCATTGTGGGTACGTCTCATGCTGACTGCTGTTAACAAGGCAGATGGAATGCACAACGGCAAACAAGAAAAAAAAATGGTGAAACAATATCCATATGACAGCTCATGAGGCAGTGAGTGACAGGGAGGAGGAGGAGAAAGCAGCTGGAAGATTGAAGGAGGGATAAAAGGATGACAAAACAAATTTTTCAAGGGAAGCTAATTGCGAGAGGTTCGTCAGCGCTAATTACAGCTCCCTGTGTTAATAGTCAACTGCATGCCACTCTGCAAGAAGGATTGAGAGGTGCAAGGGAGAGAAGGGAACAGATAGGGGGACACAGAAAAGACAAAAACTAGAGGAGAAGAAGACGAAAAAAAATCAAAACAAGAGCAGAGGAGAAGAAGGAAAAATGAGAAGAGATGCGGAGAGAGGAAGAGATGCCCTCATTGAATCTGGACTTCTCTGGCAGCACTCTGTTTCCATGGCAACAATTAAAATAGGCCCCACATGCGCACATGTACCGACGTGGTTGATGGACAAAGAGATATGCACATACGCTCATTTTGTAGTACGCATCGATCAAGCGAATGCGGCTGTGTAGTTTGGAGAGCGCCCACTCTGCCGTTGCGCACGCTTCAAGTACTTTCAACACACAAGGTCCTCTTAACATGAAGCGCCTGCACACCAACACGCTGGTCTCCATGTCTCGTTTAAACCATCTCACACACAAACACACTGCCAGAGTCATCTCAGACTCACACCCCCAGGGTTCAGATTACATTAGCCACCGCACTGTGGAACTTCAGTGATCTTTTAAGAAGATTAGGCCATCAAGAAGTCCCACAGTGAGTCAAACTACGTCTCATAAAAAAAATTTTTTAAAACACACAAAAGGCGTGTATTAAATTGTACACTGCGCAAGTGATGTTATGACACTAAATGACCCCATTTCCCCGACAGCCAGCCCCCGCCATGCGCTCCATTACCCACACCAGTTAGACTCTCGGAGTGTTTCATTCAACCAGATCAGGACCGTGGAGGTGCCCATCCTTCCACGCGCCTTCGTGATTTTTTTTTCAGGAGGAAATTTATTTTGCATTTTTAAAAGGGGGCTGCACTGTGGCGCAGTGGTTAGCGCTCCTGCCTCACAGCAAGAAGGTTCCCGGTTCAAGTCCTGGCTGGGGGACCTTTCTGTGTGGAGTTTGCATGTTCTCCCTGTGCATGCGTGGGTTTTCTCCGGGGACTCCGGCTTCCTCCCACCGTCCAAAAACATGCTTCATAGGTTAATTGGTTACTCTAAATTGTCCCTTGGTGTGGATGTGAGTGTGCATGGGTGTGTGATTGTGGCCCCTGCGACAGACTGGCGACCAGTCCAGGGGTGTACCCTGCCTTCGCCCATGAGTAGCCGGGTTAGGCTCCGGCAGCCCCGTGACCCCGAAAGGGATAAAGCGGATTGGAAAATGAATGAATGAATTTTTAAAAGGATGTGGAAATTGTTTACTTGAAAAGACACAAACCACAGATGAAAATTGCAAAAATGAAACGATAAAAACCAGAGGTGAGAAAACTGTATGCTAATGACATCAGAAGCTGTGAAATTGGGGGTGAAATGAACATTGAGGAATGGTTAAATGCTTTGATTGGTGCTTGGATAAATCTCATTTTTATGAGTTTGGATGATTCTAATTAATTTCATTTTTACCCCAGATTATTTTTTTCACACCACCTATTTTTTTTTTCAAATATCTTTGACCCTTCAATTGGCATACTTTGCTCATTTAATCCTTTTAACTTCTCAAATGTTAAATGGTTGTTTTGCTTCGTAAATAATAAATACATCTAAAAAAATGAAATAACAAAAATTGTCCTTTAGTTTTATCAAATCACATCTGATTTAATCAAATCCTTTTTACTTCATTTTGATTTACCTAATTAATTCCAGGCAATTTTTTAAATGGACCCACATACACTTTTACTGTTTGCTGGAGATTTTATTACCTAAATTTGTAGCATTCAATTTTAAAGGCTTCCCTTTTGATTTATGCAAAACATCTTTGATTCAAGTAAAAATGTGCTCTTAAAAAAGAATAAAAAATGTAAGCTTTAATTTACAGTCCAGAATAAATGACAGATGGGGAAGATTTATGTTAAAAGTTGATTAAAACTTATCTAAACAATTCAGAAAGACCTTAAAGTGATAAGAAAACACCTTTTCTCCGAACTGCTGCATTTTGGAGAGGAAAAGTATCTCAGTTGTGCACCTTTGATCAACGATTTTTCTCTTTGCGCGTCAGAAATTCATTCATGTTTCTAAATAAAACTCACTTTCTGCTTATTTGTGCAACAGTTGGTGGGTACTATATATGTATATATTTAAATATTTTTTAATTGTCTTGATGCAAAATTGCATTTAAAAGAAAAGTGTTGTTTCCTTTTAACATAATTAACTTTTCTTTTATTAAAACTGTAAATATATACATTTATTTGTTAACAGTGCTACATGATCAATGTTAACAGCTCCCAAAAATGTTAGAACTACATAAATGATGCCCTTCCTCTACTGTGCTTCTTGATTGACACAAAGGAAGGTGAGCTTGCTGTTTTGGAGAGCTGTTCCATGAGGTTACCATGGCAACTAACTAGCAAGAAGCTCTCAGTCACTGCCTGGCAGGAGCCGAAGACCAAAGGACTGGACTGGCCAGACCTTTAAAGCAAACCTGTCTGCGAATGCCAGCTGATCTTTCAAAAAGAGAAATGATGTGGAGAAAAGAAGCTTTAAAAAAAAGCTTATTTAATCTCACTGTAACCGGATTTCAAAAAAAAAGAAAGAAAAGCAATGCATTCATTTCTATACCACTGATGTTTAAAAAAAAACGTTTTTACCAGAACTGAGACGAGAGTAAAACATGAAAAAAGCTGAAATTAGGGCTGCACCATATGAAGAAAGCTTGTAATGTGCCATATCAGCGGTCAATATTGCGATGACAATATGACTTGCAATAAATGACCATAAAGTAAAACAAAAAACAACAAATAAATCATTTCCATTTCACTGCAACAGTTTTATTCAAATAAAGTCAAAATAAATTAAATTACACTCTAAATGATCCATGCCAACATAGGCAGTATTGGTGTCTAACATAAAAGGACTATATTCAATTGGTCAAATGTGTAAAGGGATGTGTTTGATTCATTAAATACTTCAATGCTATGGGATTGTTTTAGCATGAGAGTTAACATTTTAGGTAACCATTTATTGCAGTTTACATTGTCTTTTGCAATACACAATTGGCTGATAATGTGATGGTGATAAATTTGCAATTGATTGTGCAGGACAAGCTGAAGCTTTTGTGTTATGCAAAGCCTTAAAAAAAAAGGTTATTATAATTAACAAATATGAATCCACCAACCCAGAAGCCTCAGGACAAAATATTCATGCGAAATTAGAGTTCTACATTAGTTTGACAAAGAAAATCTATCAAACCCAAAATGTATTCCAAAAAATGCATGTGTTTTGAAAGATACTGAGAAAATGAATCTCTGCAAAAATTTAGAAAAACAGGAAATGGAATAAAGTAAACACACCCAATGCTATTTCTTCCCCTAAAATCTAATTTTTGTGAGCATTTAACCTCAATGTAAATACACTGATGTCCACTTTAAACCACACACTTTTCCTAGAAAGCTGACGTGTAATTTAGAAATTGGTGTTCTCGACATTTAGAACCAAAAATATGAAGAGAAAGCATGAGAATAAGCAATCAAATTGAATCAGAAAATGATTGAAAAACTCCTCTAGTAAAAGGAGATTAAAAAGTGGATTTTTTTACAGTTTTGTCTTGTTTACTATCACACAGCAGCACTCATTTACATACTCTCTTGAGTTTTATTGATATTTTGGGGTTTTCAGACATTTATCTGCATTTTCCGGAGATTCTCAAAAAGCAAATTAAGCGGGAAGAGTCAAAAATGATGGTAAAGTAAATGTTGTACATAGAGCTGCCTCCTCTGTCCCATGCGGAGTAAAGTTCATGTTTGCTTTTGTTCGAGTTGCCAGCGGGAACACACAGCCTCCCTTTGGTCTGCAGCTTTGTGCGCTGCTATTTCAAATGAACACAGGTAGCACATGTCGATATTAAAACCACTTTCGTTTTGAGGAGACGAGCCCCCGCCGCCCCAGGGATGTGACCGGGCCACAATGGAGGTCGGTGCGGCGCATCCTGATGAAGGCCCCAAATCAGCTGGATCCCAGAATCTCTGCCAAACCTTTGATGCGCCAGATTATGAAAGAGACGCCGGTGTAATGTGTGAACTCATGAAGTGCTCCAATAAATATTCATGCGGGACTGTCGCGCAGTCTGCTGTGGAGGTGGAAGGTGGCGTCCGTGTGATTATGTGTTTGGACGTGTGTCTGTACACGGTGTGCTGATGCAGCTGCTCACCGCTAACCCCCCCACCTCGCCAAAGCAGACCAGTCGTACTCTGGAGCCACCGAAGATGCAGCTTTTAGGGGAAGAGGGGACTATGAAAGGTCCCTTTATTTCTCTCTGTTCTTTCCACCTTCTTTCTTTCTGTTTAATCATTTTATCTCTGAACAATGCTTCCTCTCAGTCCTCCCACTTATCTCTCTCTTGTGCTCACACTCTCTCATCACCCTCTTCTCATTATATGGTAAGTGTCAGTTTGGTCGAGGCTGTTATTTGCATGAAAACTGAAGGACAAAGGCGACTGACAGGTTTTGATTCTTATTGACTCCTTTGATATTTAGGAAGGCAGCAGGAGATTTCACAGACAGACAATCCCTCATTTTTATTAAGATCACTTCAGATGGGAATGCACAATACCTCTAAAATGCAGTCAGGCATTCTCATAGTGTTTGATTTTACAATTAAACATTGTTACATTAGGTTCATACTGCATTTTGGAAGTACCATTACTACTATAAGAGTGTCCATTTCTGTGGGACTCCAGGCTGAAGCCGTAAACGCAACACTCTGACCCAGACAAGACCTGCGGACAGGTGATGAAAGGAAATGTGACCTGGACAACCTCTGTGACCACGCAGCAGTAAAGCATGTGGGCGAGTGATCTCACACACACACAGACACACACAGACAGCTGTGGCAAGTGGGAGGAAAGGCACCAAAAGGCCGCACTGCAGACTATTTGATACTTGCAAAGATTTAAAACCTTGTTTTTAGACATTCTAGATATTTGACCAGATTTTAAGTTATTTTAACTTCTCTTTGCTCCACATTTCCAAGCTTTTCTCAAAGTCAGCACAGTCAAGAATTCTTTCTAAAGTCTCATGAGAATGATTATTAAAATTAGTCAAAATCCTTTGGCTTCATACTCTTGGGAATAGAAACACTTGATTGAAGATTCAATAAACTCAAAATGCACTCCATGTTTGGTACAATTTTCAAGTTTTATAATAGCTGCCAAGTTAGCATTGTCTTTTTTTGAAAACAAAAATGTAAATTTATGTTCTAAGAATAAGTGCTAGTTTTGATGAGTATTTATAGAGATGGGCCAATTGGTATAAAGATTGCATTCTCATTTTGCTCACATTTTGGTCTAAAATGAGTTGTTTCCACTTATTACACTCGTTTTTTCCACCGCCCTGAAAATGAACTACAATTGGTTTGTTTAGAGCAAACAAAAACTTAACTTTTAAAACCTTCAATTTTAAGTAATCCAATCTAACAGTTTAGTTTATTTTTCCATTTTGAATACTTGTGTGGAACTGCTTTTTTCTATTTTTTGATATTTTACTATTTTTGTTGTGTAAAAATTCCTTGCTGCACTAATTTCATTAGTCTCTAGTGAAATTCACCCTTAGTTTAGTGCTCTTTTCCTATTTTTAGGCTACCTCTTTTTGCAGTGCACGGTTTAAATGAAAACTGCTGTAGATTTAAAGTTAGAACTTAAAAAATAGCTTGAAAGGTTTTTTTTTTTTGGAGGAGTAATGATGCATATTTCAGGACAATGTTGACATTTATGGCGGTTTTATTTAATCTGAGAAGCAGATAATTAAACTTTGATTTTAGTGATATATATATATATATATATATGGGATAATTACCGCAGGAGAGCAGTAGGGCCACAAAAACTTCCCTCTCTGAAGCTGTACGATTGTATTTGTGTGCACGATAAGTGTGTGTGGAAGTGTGTTCCAGTCCCTCGCGACTGTACATCTCCCCTGCCTGTCAGCGCCTCTGCTCTGGGCTTGTTCCACCTATGAAGGAAACGTCCTGACTAAGCAGACTCATTTCCACTCAATCCAGATCAGAGAGCTTCTTGGTCTAAGCTGGTTTGTCAGGACAAGAGTGAGTCTCTGCCTGCCTTTATCTCTGACAGCAGGCTCAATCTGATCCACACAAGCTTCTATTGTAAAAGTAAAAGCACATCTCATGAGAAACAGTAGAACCAGCTTTTGAATTCGAAAGATTTTCCCGTGTTTCACAAATTACTGTTTGTTGTTACTGATGCAACACGGATGTTCACATCTGTGCAGCGAAATGACGCAACTTAAAGAAATACAGTGTAAATCAGAAAAAAAACATGGTTAAATAAAGTTTTTTTTGTTTGTTCAAGTACCACACAGAATGTAAAGTTGAGTTTATCGCTGTATCAATGACATTATTTGTAGATCATGAGTGAAACCACTAATTACAGGATCCTCTTTAGGATCTGATCAAAACTCAATAGTCCCTAGACTCACTTTTGGCGCCTTTTATTTTGCTTTGCAATAATTGCAATACATTTTAACAATTTATCTTTTATTCTCTATCTTGTGGAAATGCTTTATATCCTTTTTTATAGTACAACCTCAGCTTCTTTTTTACAGAAGTTTTTCATTATATTACAGAATAATTCCACAATGAAACCTGAAACTGTACAAAAAAGTCAGTTTCATGTAGTAAATGTTGTCATTTTTACTGCAAAAATCCCCTATATTTATTTTTAAACAGTTTTTATGTTTATTTATAACAAAGATCAAATGCATAGAGAAAAAAATAAAAATGTGTAAATCCAAGAACAAAGCAAAGACGAGGTCAAAACAATGAGGAAAATGTTCAAAAAACTAGACAAACCTCCACAATGATTTTTCCCAAAGATCATCTCAAAAACAGAACTCCTGTTATGTTTATTTTAAACCAAGGATTTCAAAGCTGAAACCTCTTTTAAAACCTTCATGTTAAACTTTGAACAAAAACTATTATAAATGGAAATCACTGTCATTCCTGCATCATTATGAACAACCAATGTGATTGTCAAACGTACTCGTGAGTTCAGAGACTACTAAGGGTTAAAACAATCCTGATGGTCTCAACTTACAACCCTCAAATCAGAATTGATAGAAAACATCATATTGTGTCTTTAACAAAACAGACAGCTGTTTCCAAAGCTTGCTGGACTTGATTCAAATTCCCCAGGGATTTAAAATGTCTTAATGCCGGGTTTACTTTTACACTCAGCACTGAACATTAACAGATAAAACTGCATGCAAACCTCATGCATTTCCCAAACCTGCTCTTTTAGGGACAGTATTGTTATAAAGAAGTGAAGGGGGAAAAAAAGTTAAAACTGCTAGACATCCAACTATTAATTATAATAGAGATCTGGAACCTCCACACTAAACTAAATGAGACAAGTTCTGACATTTTCTTGATTAGCGCTTCTTTGGATGCCCGCTGTGAGCCAATTATTTCATAAAAATTCTAAATGCATGGGGCAGGAGCAGACCACTCAACATGGATTCTTCATGTAGTTGGCACAGTTGCTTGTTTGGGTCCAGTTTGCACAAAAAAAAAAAAAAATTGTAATTTTACTTTGAAAGGATTCACTCTTTGAACAGTTTTTCTTCTTCACAAATTGTGTTGTGTTTACATCACATAGGGTCAAATACTACTTCCCTAATAAATAGCTCAACATTGGGTTTGTACATACAAATTAAATAATCATTTGCAGTTAATGAGATGAGACAAATTGTGGAAAAGACAACAGCCTTAAAGACCCACTGATGAAAATTATGTTTTTGGTCTTTTCAACACATTCTTGTTGCATTTTTCTGATGATGGAGGACATAAATAAAGAAAATAAGCTTAAAATTTCATTTCTGAGTATTTCTTAATTCAAAATTGTTAATCAGGAGCAGATGAAAAAATGCTGTTTGAAAAAGATTGTATTTTTGCTGTAGAAAATTTGCTGAGCAGGTCACAAGCTCTGTGCTCTGCTCCATTCCGAACTATTCACTTGTAAATGACTAGATCCATGTACGTCTTTGTTTTCATCGTCCGAGCTGGCATCTGGATCAAAACTGTACGGCTGGATAGCTCAGATATTGCTCGCCATTTGTGTTGCACCAGAAGAGAGTGTAAACAGAGAGCTCTCAATAATGGGGGACGTGGATACCCTCCAAAAACGGTCTCGCCTACAACTTATAGGTGAATTTCCAATGAACTACTTCTGCTGCTCTGCAGAGACTATGTTCTAGAAAACAAAACAGATTTTTGGATTTTGTCTAATGATAATCAACGTTTAAAGACCACTGGAAACGCTTCTGGAATAAATCAGTAGAGGATCAGAATTTAGAATGTGCAAAGGTTACACAGGTTAAATCATTGCAACGGAGAGTAGAGAAGGAGCTCAAGGAAAGGGTTGCTTGTGGAACAAATGTAAAGCTCGAAAGCACGTAAAGATGATCTGACATTTATTAGGTGCATTCTTTTTTCTGTGACATGCTAAGGCCATGGCAGCATCCAGTCCACGTCTGGCTGCTTGGGTTTGCTCTTATGATGGCCAGTTATTCTCTGTTAAGAGGGATCAATGATGCATTGATGAGGACTGTCAATGTCCGCTGCCCCAAAGTCAGCAGCTAGGACGTAGACAGAAAGAAAAACGCAGGAGAGACAGAGGAGCGGACTGTCCTCATAAGAATCATCCAAGGACAAAGGGAAAAAGAAAAAGATGGAAAAATAGCAACAATGTCAGCTTTATTTTACCATGACAGATTCCAATTCAGCCCTTAACTTACCCAGAAGCTAAACATTGCAACGCTGGGTGAACAATGATCTGTGTGATCGTCTATCTGCATTCCCTTTGTAGTGAAGTGCATTAGTGTTCACTTGCAAGTAAATCGTGATTCTGGCTTTTGGGTAACCATAGTTTGCTAGTTTGGTCATCAGCAAAACTCAGGTGAGCTCTCACACCTGCTAACTGTCCAAGGGAACCAGCTCTGGAGGTTGTGTGGAACCACCAGAAACATGTTTCTGAACAAAACCGACACTTCCGATATCAAATGCAGATCTTTCTGGAGAAATGGTAATGCAGATATGCTTTCTCTGGTGCTGTTGCACAGGTAGTCCACAAGCTTCCCAAAGATGTTCCCACAGGACGCAGCACATTGTGAGGGGAGCGGTATGGCACCACCAGAGCCCCAGACTCCCTGAGCTAATTTACTGGGCAGAGACAGTCACAATGTGAACCATTTGCTCAATCATTTTGTGAAATGCAGCAGCTGTTAAATGGATACCGGTGCCCGCAGCTGTTTAATGATGTGCTGGTTTGGCAGCTGAGGGAGTCAGACTGGTAGAAGAAGCATGTTTGTCCTCACTCGTCCATCAATCCGGGGGTCGCAGCTAAGTGAAAACTGGTTTGTCTTGTCACAGGTGGTGTGCACACGTACCGTTGCCCCGATTGTCTGTCCTTGTTGGCAGACATGCTTTCTACCAACCATCTTCCATCTACCATTAATTGTTTGTTTTTGCATATCACATGGAAACCTCAGACTGACTAATGTGTTTTGCCAGCACTCACAGAGATAAGCACTCTGGGTTCTCTCACAGAGACACATATCTATTTACACCTCCTCTGTGTAGCAGAGGAGACACTTAATCTTTTCCATGATTTGTGGCTCTATCGCCAAAATCCGTCTCTTTGCTCTGTTCTTTTTTCTTTGTCTCATGCTTCTTTGCTAACTTTCTGACTAGTTTTTCATACTTTACATCCTTTTTCTCTTCCCTAAAAAATAAACTAGTTCCTGTGTGATAAGAAAACACTTTTACAATTGTGGCACAGTCTGCTGAAAGGTACGCCTACAAAGAAAAGAGAAAAATGCTCGCACGTTTTAGTTTTGAAGTTTGTAGAAATTACATTTTAAGTTGCAAAGCAACATTTTCTTCTGGGTGTCCTTAAGGAAACCTCAACCTGAGAGGATGAGCTGAAGCTTGAAGAGCAGGAGTCAAACACATTCTGAGGCCTGGGTCGAAGATGACACGTTTCCTGCTGCGGGAAATTGTGAGTAATTTGACTTTGAGTTTGAGGATGAAAACTGGAGGCTATTAGTGCTGTCAGAAGGCTTATGCCTTAGTCACAAGCACCCATGCAGAGGGTGACCTGTGTGGGTGCTTCTGGTTTTTGGGTGGTCTGAGCCGGTGGATGGTCGTAGAGAGGTGCGCCAGCATCATAAGAGCTCGTGTAGTCATCTTAAGGGACATCATGAAAATGGAACCTACCATTGTTGTGTGTGTGGTGAGAGTATTGTGTAGTATTTTTGAGGATTATGTAAGTTACATGCATGTGATACATAAGTGCTTGTGGGATCCCCACACAAACTACGCTCTACGTCGGAAGATCGCAGGCGTGGTACCTGCCGTCTTGTCCGCCCACGCATTGAAGTGTCCTTGGGCAAGACACTGAACCTCACATCTCTCCTGGTGGTGTTGGCGCCTGTGTTTGGCAGCGGAGCCCCCATCAGCGTGTGCATGAGTGAATGGGACTGTGACTGTAGAGCACTTTGGGCCTTCTAAGGTGATAGCGCTATACAGTAAGCGGTACAAAAATATACGCCATTTACCAGTCAGGCTGCACACATGGGGCTCCAATTTATTGCTTGAACAGCACTAAAGGCTAGTGCACAGGGTTGGCGAGGAAATTCGTACTGGACGTACGTCTCTCCTACTTCCCCCTTACTTACCCTTCTGTGTTATATAAATGCTTCCTACAACCTGTCACTCGCAGCCTGCCTGTAGATAAAATGTGCACGAACTTCTGCACTCTACAGGCTCACCGCGTGGTCTACAGCTTTGATTTTTCATGTGGACCGACCGTGTGACCCATACAGGTTTGCCCATTTTTCATCTGCGGACAGCCCTTATCCACTCGTAACAACAGTTGTGACTAAAGCGTGAATACTGTCTTTATTTTGCAATCTCAGTGGACCAAATATCAGTTTTGGTCAAAGTTTCTCAAATCAGTGAAATGAACTGAAGGTGAGCATTAACGGCAGGTGTTCATAAAAACAAAATTAGGAGTTAAACATTTCAATGTCTTCCTACATGTTATGCTTGTAATGAATTTTGCGTGACTTGAAGTCTTTAATTCTCTTCTCTTCTGGACATCCAGCTTTGTCCTTTCATGAAGCTCCTGGGATTAAACAAACCTAGGTGGCGTTATCAGTCAACAATTGAGCCATGATTTGCATATGCAGTTTTCAGACCCTCGTGCCAATAACAGTGCTGTAATCAGTTTAAATGTGTTTTATTGTCATCTTTCACAGATTAGAGCCACTATAATCTGTCCTCCTCATCCATCTCATTCCAAGCTGTTATTTTTGGCACAAAGACTGCCTTTTTGGATTAGTAGGTGTGCAAGATTTTTTAATTTTTTTGGACTGGAGTTGGTTTTTTTCTGTGTATTAGTGAAAAGATTGTTCGCTGCATATTGCTTCATCTTGGAAGAAAGTCATCTAACACTGATGGATTGGTGGATTTTAGTTTTTCAAAAGAAAGTAATGTCATCTGATAAGTTATGTCATATAGCAGGAAAGCGCATGGCGTTTCAGTTCTAAAAAAAAAAAAAGCTGAGCCGAAACACATCATGTTGTTTCTACTTCTAGAGAAATTATAACTGACACTCACTCAAGTAACTCATTTAATAAAAGTTAATCAAAAGTAATCCATCAGTAGAAAAAAAGGTTTTGAGGCTTTTATGCTTTGGAGCACTTCTTTGTGTTTCAACCTCATTACCCATCAACAAAACTGGGAAAACAGTAAAGATTACTGCCAGACAGTGTTTCCTTGTTGGACATCTCAAGTTTCCTCAATGTTAGACTGTGCAACACTCAGAGAAAGGGCCAAAAAATCCAGCTCTAAATGCACGTCAAACTCTGTCAGGCTCAACCTTTAACATGTTCCGTTCAAACTCCAGGATAACTGAAACAAACTGAACTAGAATCATGCGTTTGGAGCGTGAAAAGGCATGATAACAGAATTCACTGCACTGCCCAACAGGACTACCCATATGTCACAAGTGCGTGTAACTTCATGATATGAAGTATTTTCATACAAAAATGTAGGTTCTATTTTCATGACGTCCCTTAAGGTGGCCGCGTAAGCCTAAAGGGAACTGTAAGACACGTCTGTGCTCCCTTAAGATGCAGCCACTTCTTTATACAACCCTCAACCGACCCGGATAACCAAAAAACCCGCAGCACCTGAACCCCCATATGGATGCACGTGACCATGGCTTTAAATGCTAAGCAATGAAGACTAAACATCATTTATAGATCTTTAAAGGGCTTCCATGACAAAAACTAGTACAGTGTTAGAAAAAAAAACATGATTATCTATTGATGCATGGTGATGGAACTGTGATGAAAGGGTCACTGTAGGATTGCTGTAACCAATAATCATTTTGGAGCAAATAAAACTATGACCTGTGACCTAGTTCCTGTGACCACTCTGTTTTTCTCGCTTTCAAGAAATATGGATCTGAAATGGTGGAAATCTTTGCCATGAGAAGTGGGTGAGCGGACCCCACTTGCCCCGGAGGTACGTTTGCAGCCGGATATGTGAATGACCCATGGGGCAAATGGAGAAATCTCTGCCTGTCGCAACTCTCTCTAGAAGACGTTGAAGATGCTTACCATCTTTTGATTTATGATCTCTTGGTTTCTGCTGATTGGAGCTGGCGGAATCTGGATGTATCGGAATCTGGCGAAGCTGCTTACGGCAAAAGGTGGGCTGGGAGTGCCTTACGATGGGACACTTAGAGCCGTACAGACTCAAACTGATAAACTGAATGGATTGGAGGCCAAGGTGGATGATCAGTCTGCCCGCGTGTATCGCATCCAAGTCACCCTTTGGAGGATGGAAATCAGCATGGAGCAAGTTACGGCTCGACTTGGAGGAAACCATGAAAATTGACCCAAGTTCAGTGGATATTCTGCCACATGCAGCCTGAACATTCAGTAGGCGGGCAGCAGCTACGTCTGCCTGTGCCTGAACAAACCATCTCTAATCAGACGTTTCCCAGGCCAAGGGCACACTCCCTCAACCAAACCAAAACAAATCCACTGAAAGTGCGATAAGCATAGCCAGTTGTTGTGGTAACCTACATTTCCCCCCTCTCCACAGTCCTTTCCCTAGATTTCAACGCCTTGGTGACTGTTTTTCTTGGCCCTCCCTCCTGACTGCTGCAGAGCACTGTGCGATAATGCATGGCTGCCGCCAGGCCGGTCGTATAGAGCTTTGTGTGTTTTGTGTGCTTATATGTTGATGTAGTTTTGCTTGTACTTCAATCTATGCCATTCTACAGCAACACAGATCGAAGCTGCTTGATTTTTGACCTCATTCATGTACCACCCTCATGTGTCTTTTCTGGGTGATTAGCGCCGCCAGATCCGTGTGGCTGCTGCCCACCACTGGGCAATATGTTTTGTATGTGTTGCCCTACCACAAATTTCCCCTGGGATTAATAAAGTGTCTATCTACCTGTCTGTCTATCTACTTATGATGATGATGATGAGTGGATAACAGATCTTTAATTGAATGATTTAAGAAGGAAAGCTGCAAACCTAAAAGAACTCTGCCAAATACCCATGAACCTCGGCGATCTGAACTGAAGTACACAGTAGATGGGATGCAAAGACAAAGAGCTACTGGTCTATTCCAGCTAAAGGCGGAGGCACAAGCTACTTATTGAGTTAACAAACTTGTATTTTCTTTGGAAAAGGGCCTGCTGTATTTACTGCTCGGGTTTTAATTCTTGTGCTTACAACCCTTGGAACTGAATTTCTTTTCTTTTTTACTTTCTTCAAGAATTCAGTCAAATCTGTAAAAATCAGCAAATAGGCAAAGGTTATGTGCAATCAATCTCTCAAACTCCTATCATGTCAGCTGATGTACCAGACAAGCTCTCTCCTCAGCATCCCTCCAGGGAAGAATATTGACTGATGACCTTCATTTTCAGCTACCAATTCTGTTGCTAATTTGACATATTTTGAATTAATTCCAGGTAGTACTGCACAGGACAGTCAATGATTAGAAACTGCAGGAGTGTTCTGGTTTGTCATCTTTGACTGTTCCTTCCCCTGGTTTTTATTACCAGCGGATACTTTTAGAGAACTACTTCATCTGTGGCTTTTTCACAGCTTTTGTTTTGAATTTGTCTTGTTTTTTTTTTTTTTGCCACGACCATCAGAATTTTTCTGCCGACTGAAAGCTGTCAGGACTATGCTTTGTAGCCTTCCAGAGGCGTTGCACCCGGCGCCTCTTTGCTGGGGAATGATGATGAGACCCCCTACAGTGATAATGACGCCTAGGAGTGTCTCTCCAACGGATGTCCCTTGGATTTAATGCCATCCAGCGCTTAGCTGAGAGAGAGGGAGAGAGAAGTGCACCCTGGAGACAGTAGCATAACATGCAGACAGGCAGCTTTGCCAGTTCGACAGGCAGCAGCCGCTGAGATCCACAAAAAGGCTGTTAGTAAGACTGGCCGGCTAACAGGCAGATATCTGGCAGTCATAGGAGCAGACAGGAGCATGCACACTGCCACAGGTCAGCACCTAGAAGAGGTGTGTGGCGTCAAACTCATCTCCACATTGTGAAGACAGCTTCTTCAAACCCAAATTATTGTATAGATATCTTCAAAATTATCTGTGAATGCTACACTGTTCCTTCAAACAAACAAACAAAAAAGTAAAACGTATGTTTAAAAGAACCTGTACCTTTCAGAGTGTATTTTGCCTGCTGCCACCTAATGCAAGGCCAACATGATTGAAAACTCAAACAAAGAAAATTTTAGGTTAATATGTTAGGTTTATTAATATGAAAGTCAATGAGGAAGTGCTCCCTTCTGAAGCCTGCCTCCAGTGGGAACTGCAAAATCAGGTACTTCTGGGTTTGTGTCACATTTAGAATCAATCTGAGCATTCAGTTTTGTAGCTTTCTGTTGTGTTGCTCAAGAAGAGTCACTACAGAACTTCTGGAATGTAACATGAAGAGAAGTGTTTTCAGCTGCAAAGTGGTCTCTTCAAAATCATTATTATACAAGGAAACAGTGGATGCAGTTTATTTTTCCCAGTCAAAAAATGGGTTTGAAGGGTCTTTTATCTTCTTTAATAACAAAAACCCTGTATAGAGCTGGACATGCTACAAAGCTGCTCATCACGCCAGTGTGTTTTAATTAGCAAGAAAAAAACAAGAGGACATGGCTGCAGACATCTATATTTTCACTAGTGACCCTAACAGTTGTGTTTTCTCCAATTTTAAGCTTTAAAAATTGTTTTTTTCTAGAATTCTGAACACCTTTGGGTTAGGATTAGGGTAAGTTGTATAGTTGTATTTAGCTTTCAACTGATGACGTCAGGCTCTATTGTGCCTGTAGGCAGGTCCCTCTCAAAAAAGTACAAAATGGTGAATCTGTTTGTCAAAATAAATAGAAACGGGCAAAACAAATTTGTCTATCATTGTTTCAGCCCATGCAAAAATGATAGCATGAAAAACAGAATGTGACTTCTTCAGATGACCAACAGATTACATCCATCAGTTAGTGCCTTCCTGACAAGGTCTGTAACAAGGTCTTTAAACTTCCTCAGTAAAGACATATCGAAAAACATCAAATCCTATTTATATTTATTTATCTTATATCTATACGTATATCCAACAAGTTCAAGGCGTGAGTGACAATTTGAGGCAAAGTGTCTGCAGAGACTTTAAGAGTATTTGGGTCTTGGGGACCCCAGTTTGACCTTTTACTGGCCTGAATCCACAATCTTCCTCCCTCTCCTGCCAAAGGGAAGTGATGGCATCAGAATACTGAACACTTTTCATCCGTATTTTACGGCGGTTGGTGCACTAAACTGCCTGTCATCTCTGCTTAAGAGTGTCTGCCAAAAGAATCGGTGTGATCGCTGTGTTCTGCCCCAAAGTCAGAACTCACCCTTGTGATGATGTAGCACAGAAACCCGCCTGGAGAGATCAATGACACGGACATTACAGGCAGACAATTTATGTAATAAGAGAGTATTCAAATAAGATGAAAAGGCACCTTTAAACTATCTCTCCACCTAAACAAAAATTTGATTGCATTAAAAAAGAATCAAAATTGCAGGATCCATGAATCTAAAAACCTGACAAAATGGCAGCCAACTGGTGATCTAACTTTTCAACTTACTGAAGCCACATTTCCAAAATTGTAATTTTTTAATTAATGTGAATATTCATAGATGCAAATAAAACCAAACGGCAGCACTGATGAGGCAGGAGCATGTGTAAAAGATGATCTGATGCCAGTTCAGGTCAGAAGACCTCCAGAGCCTTTCTGTGCCTGTCGCCATGGTTACATAGAGGACTCCATTTGCAGTAGCACAGTCAGCAGGGTGAATCGCTCCAGTACCTTCAATTAGCAACCCATTATCATTCATGAGTTTGTTTGTGCAAAGCTGGGAGATTGAATTCTTGTTAGTCCTTCCTCCCTTCACTCGCTGGCTGATATAACGATAAGGAAATCAGCGGTGGCAGCCCTGCGCTGTTTCCAGCTCTGCTGCACTCTATTGAACTGTTTTCCACTCCGAAGAGGCCGTCTCAACTCTTATCTCCCCAGGATGATGTCAGTTTTGCTTGCAAGAGACGCAAAGTTCATAAATTTGCCATAAGGCAGCTTGAAGCAGACATGCTGTTAAGCTTCGACCTGGCAGTGCTCCTGAGAGCCGCTTTTAGGACTTGTTGTTTTGCATATAAACATGCGCATAGATTTGGATCTAACTTATTCTGTTTGACAGAACAGTGCTGCCAAAGTAGCTTCCCTTTGACAGTATAAAGAATAGCATCAGACAGACAGAACAAAACCTGTAACCCATGCAAGTTCTTCATGTCCACAATGACCAGCAGAGATTACAACTTTGTTGTTTTAGGAAGTTTAAAATGTTTTATCAAAATCCTTACACCACACTCCAGTCATTAGAAGAGCATTAGTCAGTCATTACCAGTGTTTACATTTCAATTTATTAAGTCTAAGTTCAAATTTAGTGCAATATTACAACAACGGAAATTTGTACGTTTTTCTTCTTTCAAATTCTCTCAGCTCAGAAAAAAATCAGTCTTTCAATCCAACAAGTATTTAAAAAAGAGATTAAAAAATAGATTTTTGCTCAGTTTCTTCTATCAAAAAAAAAAAAAGGAAAGCGAAAATGCAAAGATAATACGGCCTGACAGACATAAAATAGCATCTTTGGTTCAACAAGGTAATTTTCAAATGAGATATTGAGCAAAGACTTGGTGTATCTCTGCATGGGGTACTGGATGTTCTAAAAATTTCTAATGAAACTAGACAAGTGGAGGACAAAAGAGGAGGAAGCCATGAAAGATAGATGCAGTTTTGGTTTACCCTTAAATCAGGGCTATTTTATGCTCTTGACTTATCCAGCTTGTGTTCGATAGGTTGGTTATAAACTGGATATCAGATTGGAAACCCCACAAACCTTTTTAGTGGTCAAAAAATTAATCACAAGCAACTAATGCTGTAAAGCTATGCGCTCATGAGGTTTAGTCAATGATTGCACATGCTCTCTAACGAATACAAGAACATGGGACTCTGTTGAAGTAAAATCTAAACAATAAGATATTGTTTTAATCTTTCGCTGTAGCTAAAACCCAATTAAAGCAGAGGGAGGTTGTGGCTGGTTTCTCAGGAGGTGTTTTTGTTCTCCTCGCTGCTGTGATAAAACAGTGTTGACCGCAACAGCATCAGACCTTCATATCCAGTTATTATGTTTATGCAACCACTTTGTTCCTCAACTATTTCACACTGCCATCAGCCTTCAGTTTCAGTGCACAGTCACGGACCGCTGTGGACATTCTCCATTTCTGGGAAATTGAGTTGGGAGCAAAAAGGGAGAAAGTGAGAAAAGGAGTAGCTGACTGAATGAGACAGAGGCAGGAGGAGGGAGGAGATAGGCCCCTGTATATTTTATTCAGTGGCAGCAGAGTACAATTCATAATCAGGGCAGACTGATTCACAGTTTTAATTAAAAAGTAGCCTTATAGTGCAGGTGGTAACATGTTGATTTATGTAGGCACCAATCCACCAGAACCTCATTCCTCACAGAAAGGTGCGTGCAGCTCAGGTCGAGTGTGATGCATTGTGTTTTGTATTGCTTGATCAAAGTGAAAGCCTCTAAATTATAAAAACAAATTTCTATTTTCCCAGGTCAAACATTAAGAGTCCTTCATTTATCAATGAAAATTCCCATCTTAATTTGAAGGGCACTGCGTTTTACATTGCAATTTTTGGTGATTTCGGTAATATTTCATGAAGATTTTGAATTCACTTAAAAGCCCATCGTTTGTGTCGCACAAAACGTTGACATTTTTAGAGTTCAGATTGTACTTCTTTACAAAAGTATGTCTGCCATTATCGAATCATGTTACACATGAAAGTAAAGTAGATGTAAACCCGGCCTTAACAGAGTAACATGTTTGTTTTTCATGAAAATTAAAACACAGTTTCCCTTTTACGCAGATGACATCTTGATTTACTTACAATTATATTAAGTTTTAAATCCTTTTTTGTGTTGTGTTTTCCTATATAAGTTTTGCTTTATATTTTCTTCAGCTACCCACAAGAACCTTTTCTGGTGACTCATTACAACCCCATTACTTAGGGGCATTTTTGTGAAGGTCCAGCACTTTAAAATGACAGAAAAATACTCTACTGAAATATTGTGAAAAGTACAGCTGCCCACACACTACCAGACATTCCAAAATGCAAACAAACTCAATAACGTCCAACATGACTTGGCCTAACACAAAAAAAATTACACCACAATTGACAAAAAAAGCTATTTATCATCTGTGTTCCAAGTGTATTTTGTAAAACAGACCAAAACATGTTTTTCTAACATTTTGGCAATGATCAGATCTAGGGATCAAAATCATCTTTTGATAATTTCTCAGCAATCTTAAGTGTCATGTCTTACTTTTTGACAGAGATTCCCCTTATAGCTGTAAAAATGTGCTCAGTTTTTGGACTGGAGACACCTCCACATCAAATAAATGTAAGTTTTTTATCACCTTTTTTTTTTTGCATTTTATTCAATCATGTTTTTGTTTAATTTGGGGGTTTTGACATCTGCATTTTAGCTTATTCAAAAACATTTTTAGGTTTCCATCAAGTTCATTTGCCTTTATCTAGACCAATATTCAACCTATTTTTGATACCTTGTATTCAAATTTCAGTCACTGTAAGACAAGATGGAACTGAAAACTGAAACAGTCTTCCTAAAATCCAAATAGAAAATCCAAAAAAAGGCTAGTTGAGTACTTTAAATGTAACCAATTAGAATTTCAATGGAACATTTTTTTTAGTTTATCACTCGTTTCACTGCCTTAATCAACACATTTGTTTGCGGACTTCTACAAGAATCAAAATATTTGTGTAAGATATGGCCATCAGTGATCTGTATTGAGCTTAAATGCTAATTCGGATCAATAACGTCGCACAAAGCTTTTCTTTCTTAAAGAAGCCCCAGCCGCAAGTCCTTTTGGCGTTTTCTAAAGAAAACTTCTTTCCCCTTTTCTCACATTGTTTTCAAACCCTCTTGTCTCATTGGTTCAACTAAGAGGACATCACCCAAAAATAGTTTTAAATGGAATTGAACTGCAGTTGGGCAAAAGTGGGATGTTTAAGCTACACTAAAAGTCTTGTAAAGGGATCGTGATTTTAGTTTTGAAAATTGTTGTCTATTCAAAAATTTCTTGGAATATATTTGTATTAACCATTAACAATAAATATTATATGACTGAAGACACTTATGAGTTAAACAAAAAATGTTTTTTTAATTATATATCCTTAAAATTATCTTTTTGTGTCTCCCTACTTTTTTAGAAGAAATTCTCTTGATGTTTTTTTCCTGACTTCAAAGTTTGTTGTTTAAATTACTTATTGTCTTTAATTGGAATTGTTTAAATTGTGTTGTGTGAGGCATCGTCCTCCTGGGGGACTTCAATGCCCATGTGGGCAACGACAGTAACACCTGGAGGGGCGTGATTGGTAGGAACAGCTCTTCTGATCTGAACCCGAGCGATGTTTTGTTGTTGGACTTCTGTGCTCGTCATAGTTTGTTATAGCAAACACCATGTTTGAGCAGAAGGGTGTCCATCAATACACGTGGCATCAGGACACCCTCTGCAGGAGATCTATGATCGACTTTGTAGTCGTTTCAGGCGACCTTTAGTTGTGTGTCTTGGACGCTCGGCTAAAGAGAGGGGCAGAGCTGTCCACTGATCAATACCTGGTGGTGAGTTGGATTCGTTGGCGGGGAAGGAGGTTGGAAAGACTTGGCACACCCAAACGTACTGTGAAGGTCTGCTGGGAACGTCTGGCTGAGCCCTCCATCAGGGAAGTCTTTAACTACCACATCCAGGAGAGCTTCAAACAGGTATCAAGGGAGGTTGGTGACATTGAGTCTGAATGGATCATGTTCTCCATCTCCATTGTCTCTGCTGCTATGTGGAGCTGTGCTCGCAAGGTCTCTGGTGCCTGTCGTGGTGGCAACCCCTGAACCCGGTGGTGGACACCGGAAGTAAGGGATGCCGTCAAGCTGAAGAAGGAGTCCGATTGGGTCTGGCTGGCTTGTGGGACTCCAGAGGCAGCTGACAGGTATCGGCAGTCTAGGTAAGCTGCTGCCTGGGCTGTTGTGGTCCTGGGAGGAGTTCGGGAAGGCCATGGAGAAGGGCTATCAGTTGGCCTTGAAGATGTTCTGGCAAAACGTACCGTGCCTCAGGAGGGGGAAGCAGTTTTCTGCAGGCACCGTTTTTAGTGCAGGTGGGGAGCAGCTGACTTCGACTGGGGACATTGTCGGGTGGTAGAAGGAATACTTTGAGGATCTCCTCAATTCCGCTGACACCCCTTCTGTTGAGGAAGCAGAGGTTGATGACTTTGGGGTGGAGCTGTCCATTACCCAAGCTGAAGTCACCAAGGTAGAACAACAAAGCTCCTCTGTGGCAAGGCACCGGGAGTGGATGCGGTCCGCCCTGAGTACCTCAAGTCTCTGGATGCTGTAGGAGTGTCAGCCAAGACACTTCTCTGCAGCATCGCGTGGCAGTCGGGAATAGTACCACTGGACTGGCAGACAGAGGTGGTGGTTCCCCTTTTCAAGAAGGGGGACCGGAGGGTGTGTTCCAATTACCGGAGAATCACACTCCTCAGCCTCCCTGGGAAAGTCTATGCCAGAGTACTGGAGAGGAGAGTCCAGCCGATGGTCGAACCTCAGATCCAGGAACAACAATGCGGTTTACGTCCTGGTCATGGAACTGTGGACCAGTTCTACACCCTCTCTAGAGTGCTGGAGGGTTCGTGGGAGTTCAGTCATCCTGTTCATATGTGTTTTGTGGATTTTGAAGCATTCCTCATGGTGTCCTGTGGAGGGTGCTCCGGGAGTTTGAGGTCCAGAGAGCCTTACTGAGGGCTGTCCGGTCTCTGTATGACCAGAGCAGGAGCTTGGTATGCATAGCTGGCGGAAAGTCAGACCTGTTCCCGGTGCATGTTGGACTCCGGTAGGGCTGCCCTTCATCCCCGGTTCTGTTCAAAGTCTTTATGGACAGAATTTCTAGGCGCAGCCAGAGGCTGGAAGGGGTCTGGTTTGGGAACCACAGGATTTCTTCTCTGCTCTTTGCAGATGATGTTGTTCTGTTGGCTTCATCGAGCCAGGACCTCCAGCATGCATTGGAACGGTTTGCAGCCGAGTGAGAAGCGGCTGGGATGAGAGTTAGCACCGCTGAGTCTGAGGCCATGGTTCTCAACTGGAGAAAGG
Organism: Adrianichthys oophorus; assembly: GCA_036245035.1. Classification (NCBI taxonomy): domain Eukaryota; kingdom Metazoa; phylum Chordata; class Actinopteri; order Beloniformes; family Adrianichthyidae; genus Adrianichthys; species Adrianichthys oophorus. Next base: position 5,248,123 of record BSAI01000125.1, read on the forward strand.
TGGTTTGCCCTGCTGCTTCCCCAAGTGGAGGAGTTTAAGTATCTTGGGGTGTTGTTCACAAGTAAGGGAAGATCAGAGCGTGAGATTGACAGGCAGATTGGTGCGGCGTCCACCGTTATAAAGTAGTATGAGAGCTGGAGGAAGTGGCCGGAGAGAGTGAAATCTGGGTATCTTTGCTTATACTGCTGCCCCCGCGACCCGGTCCCGGATGAGCAGAACAAGATGGATGGATGGATGGATGGTGTTGTGAAATACGATAAAAATATAATTTGGCTCTTTTTATTATTTACCCCACAAAAGGGAAATTACTTTATTGTGTAAATAGAAAAAAAAACAGAGAAGAGAAAACGCTATACTGTAGTTAGTTTTAAAATGACAGCACAACCATTGCATCGTTTCCTGTGGGCAGGTAAACATGTAATTCATAAAAAATATTTTAGGAACAACAGAGTTGACAGATGAAATAGAAAAGATATTAGCAGTGCAATAAAAGCCTGGAAAGCGGCTAGCTCTGCAAATTTAACCAGATCTGATGAAAACTCTTTGATCTGACAGTAATGTTATGTTTATGCCGGGCTCTCAGTTGAAATCACCTCCATAACTGAAGCCTTTCAAGAAGACTGCCTTTAATTGAAAATGTGTAAAAATGAAGAACAAACCCAGAAAAGAGAGAGAGGGAGAAATGGAGCCTTACATGAGAAAAAATGATGCGGGGAGCAGAGTAGTTTTAAAGTGAGACGGAGAGCACGAATGGAACAGGAGGCACGGGAAAGAGTGATTACATGAGTGAGATAAATGGAAAGTAAGGACCCATCGTTTGCTAAAGTGAAAACAGAAAAACTCAGCCTGCCTTTGCTTGTCTTATTTCTGTGCTTTTTCTAGGGGCCAACAACAAAATTTTTAAGACTTAAATGCATATCAGTCCATATCTGGATATTGCAAGCAACTGTTTTTCTTTCTTCTCCACCATTCTTCATAACTCCAGCTTATTGATTGTTTTTGTGTACTCAAAAAAATAAAACAAAGAGGAACATCTCACCAGCACACACCCATACATATGCAAAATAAATGTAAAATGCCTCTGCAGTCACAGAGTCCCACATCAGCATCAATCACAATGATACACACACAAAAGAAGCAACAGTCCTGCTATATGAGGTTCCACAATCACTATCATTTCCCCACTTCAAACATGTGAGTCCCAGTCTTTACAAAGGCCCTGCCTCATGATGAGGACTGATCTGCTGGTTTATGGTAACTGTTAATGGTTGGTGTGAACCCTGACAGCTTCTGCAATTTTGAAAAACGGTTGCACTCTTCTAAAAATAATAAAAAGTACAAAATTAGGGAGAAAAGGATGTTTATATAACCACAAACTATTGATCATGTGTGAAACAAATTAAGAATTTGAGGATAACTTAACGTCTTTTTTTTTCGGTAGTAAATGAAAACAGTGTTCTCTCATTATATCGTGGTTCACCTTTTGCGATTTTTTTTTTTGTAATTGTTCATGCTTTTTTTTCCTATACTTTAACAGCACTCTGTGTTCTGTATCCTAATTGGCTGTTGACCTTGTCAATCAATCTCCTTCGTGTTGTGTCCTTATGCAGAATACATTCAGTTTAACAAATTTACATAAATCTTTGATTGCAAGCAGATTTTTGTTTCATTCTATTACACTGGACTTATTTTTCTACAAAGTTTTGAACTAAGAGAGTTTACGTCACCGGCAATATCTAAATAACACACCTTCTTTGACACACTCACATCTGAATCTTTGACCATTCACACAACCAAAGTTAGAGTAGTTGACAGAATAAAAACACAGTAGCTAAAGCTTCAGGGTTAAAGGATTAAGCAAAAGAGGAAAAGTGTGAAAATGTTCATGTATGTCTGAGAAAAGTGTATAAAATGGGTAGTGAGGAGTTTTACAGCCTTAAACATCTGTAATTCACAGATCTCTCCAATCACAGGTTATTTTTAAAACATAACCTCTAAGGAAGAGAGCACTGTATTAACTCTTAAAAACTAAATATTGCTCTATTTATTCGTAGCAAATTAATGGCTGTCAAATAATACTTCAAGCTTATTTTTTCCAGATAAATACTCTACCAGAAGTCTGAATATCATGAACGGATTGCCGACGATTTATTTTGGGGTTAGTTTGAGCAGGAGGCGCACAACAACAGTTCAGCTAAGCTAGCGAGATATTCACAGATTTGGACTTCAGGGATCAATTACTCTTTTAAAAAAACATTTTGAACTCACAGCAGTGCCTCTATTGGTTTGTCGCAATGCAAACAACAACCTACAAAGGAATTTAACAGAAAAAAGATCAGGTTTTTGTTTCTCTACAAGTATGCTAGGTTGTTACATCATTCTACCTGCTGTGAGCTGAGCCAGTAGTAAATGGCCAGCCTTTTTCTCAGCCAATTACAATCAAATTTTTGATTTTATATTCACGGATGGTTTTTGCTCTGCATTCTAAATGGTTCCCCATCCCTCTGCTACCCTGTTCTCTACCTGGAGTGATGATTTATGGCCTGGCCTCTAACCACCATCAGCATTTAGGCTGTGGGGTTCATTCAGTAATGGCCAGAGTTCATCCCAAGCACGCAAGACGTCATCGACCCAGACCCAAACCGCCAAAGATTACAGACTTATTACATGGCCATTTTTCTGTAACGCAAACAAATCTTTACTCACAGTCCTGATGTTGCTCTCCTTTCAGCACAACCTGTCAGGGGTCGCCACAGACAACTGTTTTTCCCTGATCCACACACTTGGATTGGCAGAGATTTTTAAGCCAGATGCCCTTCCTGATGGAACCCGGTATTTTATTAGGGATGGGGACTTCTGTTTTCTTCTTATTGAACATTTTTCACAGGAACTTTAACAAAAGTTGATACTTATATAATAACACCAAAATTATATATATATATATAAAATGTTGAGTCCTTTATCAAAAACTTTATCCAAAGTCTTTCGTGATCTCAAACAGTCTGGGCCTGTGAAAACTCATCTCTACTCCTAAAATACTATTTTGTTAATAGAAAGAGGGTTCATTCAAACTCCTGTCCGGTGAGTTTGTGACAGTTTCAAATGTGCTCGTACACAAAGGGTTCAGTTAAGCATCTGGTTAGCCAAAAAGATGTCACCTCACATCTAACATTGTCATCTTTATATATGTCTCAATAAAACGTGTCTCTTTTAAAAGTGCATGCTGAAGTCAATAATGTAGGAGAAGACTTACAACAACAGGGAGGACATTATCTCATGTAAGAGTTCTGCACTTTTGGAATATGAGACCCCTAGGCAGCAGTTTCAGATGATATCAGAAAGTAGTTTTGTCATGACAGTCAAGATAAATCCAGTTGTTCCTTTAAAAAATTTGTTTTCTGTGCTAGGAAACAAAGCTCAGACTCTCTACCAATTCCTTTTCTGTTTGTTCAAACATAAGACTTATTATATAGAATAATATTCTGTAATAATTACCAAAACCTAATCAGTCTTTTCCCCCTCTTTTGTCAAGGTAACTTACCTTTTGTATTTTCCATTAAGTACCAAGTTTTATTGTTTAATTTGTATTTTTTACATTTATATTTGCTGTTTGCAACATAGGATGAGAGGAATGCAATTTCCTATGTGCTGTGTACCATGTGTGTATAGCATATTTGACAATAAAGCTGACTTGAACTATGTTAAACTTCAATCTAAACGGCAAAACACGAAATAATCTTTTGAAAGCCAACCAAGAGGATCATACTGGGGCTTTTTTTTTCCAACCATTGCACCTTCAACACTATTTTGTAACAAAACAAAAAAGGAAACATTTCGTAAAACAAAGGTAATTTCCAGAAATCAATATTAAATGTTAATAGCAAAACACAATAAGAAACTGGAAATGGTAGGAACTCCGGACATCACTACATTCAATCGGTGATGTCCCAGAGTACCTTCCTTTTACAGTTTCTTCTTTGTTTCATTTTTTACATTTCATCTTAATTTCTGGAAATTACTTTAGTTTTCTGATTTTGTTTACTTTTTAACAAGAAACCAAAAAAGGGTAAGATGGATGATGATGTTTGTCCACCATTTCAACCGAAAGTTACTACAAGTTATTACAAAGTTATTACCAAAAGTTACAGTGGTTGCAGTTTTTTTGGCATTACTTCCAAAACAGGCATTTTCACTTGTTAATTTAGCCACACCATCGTTCGAAAATAGTTTATATTTAAGAAGAAATGTGCACAAAAGTCATCAAATGTTTTGTGTGTTTTGGAAGAGCCCTCTGACCCACACAGATATACAGCAAACAAACCCCCATGTAATTACAAAAGCGTTAGTTGGACTCACGCTGCCGCTTTGAATTTCTGACTTTATAATGCATGGAATAGTGGTAACAAACACAAAGCTCCCTTAATTTTTGGAGACAACAATGTTTCTTTCTAAAAAAGCAGGCGCAGATCCCCCGATGAAAGGCGCTATGCAGACAAATGATGATCGGGTTTTCAGAACTGGACAATCTTGCACTGTTTTCAATAAGCTCGGCTCCTGCTCTAAGAAATCAATTTGAGATGCAAACAAGAACAATCGACTGAACACACAGAAGAACATCAAACGGCTGCAGAGAGCTGCATTGTGCTCTGCTGTGTTCACTTTAATCAGACTTTGACAAACCTATTATGCTTGTATTCTCCAGAATCCAGTGTTTCGCTCCTTCCTTTTTGTATGTGTGCCTTGTTGGAACTGGATGTTCAGCTTCCCTCTGCAGCCTGGCTGCTACATATCACTGCTTTTGACAGTATGTGGATGAGCTCCCTCGGGGAGGCATTAGCTTCCTATTGGGAGTTCTTCTGCTAAACTCCTAGCGGGCATTTTTTTTCCGTAACACCATCCAATCAATAACTTTTAACATTACCCTGACTGGAACAGAGTCCTGGCAGAAAGCTGCAGAAAGAGTTGGGACAAGTTGAGAGCCTCAAAAGAACACTGAAGCAAGGTGAGCATTAACTCTGACATTTCAACTGAGAGATGTCGGCAGACAGTGTTGCGCTCGCGCAGAAGAGTGCATTCAGGGACGGCCGAGGGTCACTGCCCATGCTTGACCGTTTCATCTTCACAACATAACAAACAGCCTCTTAAAGATTTTCTCTTGTGCTAGTGGCTCAGCTCATGATACACTGCTATTTCATCCAGGCTCAGCTCACTTCTGCAGAGAGCCATATCAGAAATTGTAATCTTTTTCATACATTGATTTATTGTCCAGCGCTGCCTCCATAATGGGATAGAAAGCTGTAGCTTAGAGGAGCTGTGATGAAGAAAAAGACGCTTTAACCAAATTAATTAGTTGCAGCTATGCAACAACACATTAATCAAATCTCCTACATAGGGGTCATTAATGTAAAAAATAAAGCTAGATTTGAAGGAGTTATTCTTAAGCAAAAGATGAGGAGACCAAACATTTATTTTACTGAGCCTACTCCTGTTTTTGCATGTTCTATTTGAGAGATCTACATCAAGAAATTTAACCTGCAACCATCCTGTCTCTGTTCTGCATGAACAACCCAACAATTTCACAAACGATAACAGCAAAATGAGCACTCTTAAGGTCACGGATTGTGCACATTTGTGCAAGTTATTAGCAATAAATTAAGATATAAAGTCATTCCAGAAATAGACTGCAGCTGAAAAGTTGCACTCCAATGGTTTTTTGATCTATTGCAAAAGCGCTCCCAGTGGTATTTTATTTATGATTATGCTGTTTTTAAGCAAAAATCAAAAAACCTGGATTGTTTTCTAGGACATAGTTTCTGCAGAGTTCATTAGAAATTTGCCTCTGAGTTGTGAGCAAGTAAGCCCACCCGCCCTTTTCTCGTTTGCGGGAGTTATGAGTTTAAAATGCATTTTTTCATCTGCTCTTGATTCACAATGATTTGAATAAATAACTGCCGATTTACACAATCAGTAGGAATAGTTGTTTGTAACTGTCTAGTATTTGGTTGGTTGGGGGTTCAAATCTCAGGTAAATCCTTTGCACCTAATTGTAAGAAACCTATGAACTGATTTGGATTAAAGTCTCTTAAGAGTTAATATAGTTTTGATTTCCAAACTTTTGAAGAAAAGCAGCAAAGTTGTTTCCCACTATCCTAAGGGATATAAAAAAAGACAAACAAACAAAAAGAAAAAAAGTTCAGATTCTCCTGGTTCAGTTCCAATTATCAATAATTTATTTCAGCGCTACATTCATCCAGCAACTGGAGCACACACATTGACAGCACCTAAAGCATCCTCACAGCATCATCCAAGGCTGCGCCTGAAAATAACAGCTGTCACCAAAGCAAACGCTGGAAGTGCAGAGCTCAGCTAATGATTGGATCTGCAGGTCTTTCCAGGTGACTTATGTTAGCGCTGCTCTGCTGGGGGCGAGGATGAGTGAAGCTCCATTGACTGGCTGTTTTGCAACCAGATCAATTCCACATCGCAGGTCTCAGCAGTGTGTTTTTAGGTCAAACTAGAGCACTTGGGTGGTGAGTGGGCTTTCTGTTCAAATCTAATGATTGATGACAAATGTAAAAACATCTGAGACTTTGTGGGTTGACATTTTTTAGCAAGAAAACTCAATTAGGAGACATGTGATTTGTGCACATCAGTCAAAGCAGGGCTGCCCAACCCTAGTCTTCGGGATCCTTCTCAATTTTCTCTGCACTGCTTTCTGCTGATTAGCTGACTCAGGTGATTCTGACTGACCGAGCACACCTGATCCAGATAATCAGCAGGGAGAGCTGGGAAAAAGTCAGGATGGTAGATCTTAAGGACCAGGGTTGGGCAGGCCAGCCTGGTTTTCTTGTGTTTTTCAAATTTGCAACTAATAAATAGAACGGATCTCTCAAATGCAGTGGTATTGTCCCACTTCTTCTCTCCCGTCACAACAGCACAGACATCAGCAAAGCAGATCCTGCTGGAGGACTGTGAGGCTGCAGTCACTCCTCTGGTTTCTGTCATAAACACGTAAATGATCTTCTTTAGCTCTCAATTTGCTTTCGTTAAATACTTAAGTTTCCTAAAAGAAAAAGTAGATTTTTTTTTAAATAGATAAGCCATCTAACTGATTACTGTTTCTTATTATCAAAAATACAGGCCTGTGCAGTTGCAGACAATGCCAGAGAAGACAGATGAGGCTGTTTCTCTTCTCTTTGCTACTCTTCCACCCACAAAAGTGACACTAAAGAGGTTGATTCTGAAAAGAAATAACATTTTGAACATCAAAGATGGGTCTTTCATATTTGTCGCTGGTTTGCTGGTTATGACTGATGACGTGGGCTCTGAAATAAGAGTCTTTTATTAACAGGATTTGCTTGCAAACTGATTGAAAAGCCACACTGCGGTTAATTAACTGCACTGAGCTGTGTTAATATAATGAAGCGCCTGAATCCTATTTAGCTCAGGTACACAAGGGTTGAAGATAAATCTTTTTTTAAAACTCATGAGACATTATTATTCTAATATGTCCTCATTTTAGGCATTATTCCACTTTTTTCTTAACCTTTTATCTAAGCTGATTTCACCAGAAAACCTAATAGACTACTAATCAAGTGCGGGTGAATTTGTTGGGGTTTTGTCGTAAATGAAATTCCCAATCACTATTAGTTCATCTATATGGTAATGTTTCCTGGCGTAAAGTGCTGGTGGATGTGCAGCGTCAGCATGGGCAGAAGCTGCTGTGTGACTTTCAGCGAACAGGCCGAGGTTGAGCGCCGCTCCGTCGCTCCAGAGCTGGCAAAGGCGGCTGCTAAGAAGAGAAAGAGTGCCTCCACACCATTTGCAGTTTGGTCACACCCTGCAAGCATAGTCCATTACTCCCAGCCCACATAGCTGCTCTCAATACCCACACGCTTCAAAAAAAGAAGAAAAAAAATTGTCTCCGTGTCTTGCACCTTTGCACCAAAGCTTGTGTCTATGAAAAGTCACAGCTGATTAACAGAAAGGAAAAGTAAATTTAAAGAGGATAGCCGAGGAAACAATGAAATGTGCCGATGTGACAATGAGCTGTCATGGGAAAAAACACTTTTGCTCTGTTTAATTTTTTTTTTTATCTACTAAAAAAAAATCAATGTAGATTTCCTTGACCTAAAAGCCGAGGAAATCATATTTAACAAATCCTTTAATTGCATGATCAATGCATGCACAGTCCTGCAAATGAGGCTGATCGTCAATACAGCATGGGTCAGGTTTGAAATCGGCACTCTGACATGTATCGATCCGAGCGGACGCTAAGGTCCAAACCCAGAACAGAACCATTGGCCAGCGGGCTCCACCTTCCACCCTGCATCCTCACCTGACTGATAATCTGCTGCGAGGTTCAAAGCAAAAGAAGTTTGAGAACATTCATCGTGGAGAATTTGGAAGGAAGCCACAGATCCACGAACACCAGAGAAAAGACAAATCCTCTCAGCAACCTTGAGTTGTGAAGCATGCATCAGCGCTGTCTGACCTTCAGTTTTGCCAGCCAAAGACTCATCCCAGCTTCTCAGAAGTAGCATGGTGGTGCAGCCTGGGCCTCCTCTCTCCCTCTCATAGCCTCAGACTGAGAGAAGCTCAACCTTAAAAGGGAAGACAACAAATTATTGATTACAAGATTTCACTGCCTCACATTGCTTGTCTTTGAAGCTGTTTTAGTAAAGTCTAAAACATAAAAAAGAAATGTTTGTAGCGTAGAAAAACTCTAAATCTACGTTCAAACCGGCCTCTGAAACGTACATTCAGGTGACCACTTCCAATAAAGTCATTGAAAACGTATGTTTTGAGCTTCCACAATCAAAACTATTGCCTTTACCCGTCACCAAGCAAAGTTTCTACAACCGGTTCCGGGCTCTACATACAAAACGTGCAGCCGCGGAAAGTTAAACCAGTTGTACTTTGACCAATCAAGGATTCGGATTTGGTCGTGACGCAGGGATGGCATCCTTTTGAAATAACGAAACTACCAACTGTTAGAAAATTGCTCATGGATTGGAAATTAATAACAATTTGTGTTCGGCCGGAATCATACAACACCAAGTCTTTCATATAGTGGGATAGAGCACTGAAAGAAAAAGCCTGAAGCATGATTTACCAGATTTACACCACTTTTGAGATTTCACACCAAACCTCTTCCAACTGGAGGTGTTGAACATGCGCCACTGTCAATTGTCAGGTGGCGACAATCCATTGTGAACATCATCGTCTTTCAAGGCATTCAAAAATGCACATTTAGCCCGTTCTCAAACACACGTCACATGCCCGGTGTGAACGTGGCATTGTGTTTACTAAACAGGTATTTTCCCAGTAAGTTTGCTTCATTTAAACTAAGAACTGTTCACCTGAAATGATGCCACCTGTCAGCATCAGGCCCAGCAGACGGATGACTTATAATAACTCAGAAACAGAAAGAAACTGGATCCCCGTGCCTTTCCGATGGCGCTCTTCCAGCAGCTTTAAGCAGCTGCGCTTCATTGAATTTATGTTTTAGTCTTCGTCATAAACTCAATTCATTAGAGCTCCAAAATACAGATGTTTACAAGAAATGTAGCAGGTTGAAGGCAGCCCTGCTTTTTTTTTTTAAATGAAGGAGCCAAAAACAAGAACTCACAGCAGTTTTAGTCAAAGTCCTCCACAGGTCACCAGGCTAATGCAGCAGTTTGGAGGTAATTGTACTCCACAGGAGCAGCTTCGCTTCTCTTCCTCCCAGAAGATGCTTGGAGAAGTTTGTTTTTCTGACGCCCGGCAGTCTGTTGTTGCAAAAAGAACAAAAAGCGGGTTAGAAGTTGGCGACTGGGAGTTAAATTCGAACAAAACAAAGCTGCGCTTTTAGCACGGCATGCATCCTCTGATCTGCCCCCTTTAGAGGTAGAAAAGTAAGTTTTGAAGTCGTTTGTTTAAATAAAGCTTTCTGCAATGGTTTCTATCTATAGTAAAGGTGTTTTTCAAAAAGAAATTAGTCAATCTTTGACGTTAATGTGTTAAAAAAAAAAGTCTATTTAGAGACGCCGGATGTGTTTTTAATGAAAATTTGACTAAAGTTGAGTAAATGTCTAAATATGTTGCACAAACATGCAGATTCCAGACTGTAAGTGAGAGGAAATCTGGCTCTTTGGGCCACATTTTAGGTAAATAAATGGTTAAGTGGAATGTGTCAATGAATTATGAACCAGACTCTGCAGGGCAACAGATTGCACTTTTCAATTTTAATAAATTGATGGCCCTCACACAAACAGTAACATGTGATCCCCAATTTAGAGAGTCATCACGTGTACGCTCTCACACCCAGCCGCATGAAATAAAAGAGAAGCAGATTAAAACAGAAGGTTTGCAGCTCTTACTTGATATGCGACAGCTCAGCTCGTCCTAATCTTGTAAAGAGGCCTAAACGCATTTCTGTGCACTCTCTGTACATCTCTGCTCACGGACAGCGTCTCTGTCGATACAAGTCCTCTTAATCTGCTCAGATGAATTATTGAATAGCCTTTTTATATCAGATCATGACCGATATTCTGCTCGCCTGAAGTGAATATACGGTCAATAAAATGGAGATGTACTTTTTAAGTCGTCCCACATAGGCTCCCCGCTCGCTCCGTTAATGGGAGAGCGGCGTTCAGAGGCACGCTGCAGAACGCTGCCAGCCAAAGCTGGAGCTCCGTGGACTGATCTGCTCACTTATAATGAGATGATGGATGAAGCCGGGCTGTGGCGACACACTTGATGTGAACTGGCGGCGTTGGGTTCGGGGCTCTGAAGTGGATTCTGTTGGAAGTTGACTGAAAACAAAACACCTATCAGAGGGGATGGTTCTGGTTTCATTGGGGCGGATGCAGCGCTGGGAGCCACACACAGGAGCTGTTGTCTCTTTAGGCAGCTCATGGGTGGAGAGAGGAGAATCAGTAGGAAAGAGGGGGGTAGATGATGAATCTACTTAGCCCCCGCCGTCTCCTCTCCCAGCATGTTCATCATTGATGACTGCAAACACAGATCTGCTCGGAGATTCTTAGTAATCGCTCCATTTGACATGAAACTTTCTCAGGCTTTAAAAATGACCAGGAGAGCGTCCTCTTATTTTCTTTACGAATTACAATATTCAGAAAGATGTGCAGGGTAAACAGGAATGATGTAAAGTAAAATAGACTCTCAAATTGATCCATGGAATGGATCCAAATTGAAGATGTGCATTGGTGTGAAGGAGAGGCTCAGCTGCAGGAGCTCAGACTCAAAACAAGTACAAGTGTGAGGAGCAAAACCACTCACAAAACGTCCATTTTGCCTCTGATTTGTCAGATGATCCCAAAAAAAAGTGCTAAAGATCAGGAGATTGTTAGGACAAAAAGACAGCAGCCTGTCAGAAGCAGAGCCCACGGTTTTGTGACAGTTTCAGCTGAATCTTAAGGCAATCTGAGGCTGGGCTCAGGGGTCAGGAGTGTACGAAGAGCGGACCTGGCGTCTGGGTGTGAGGCCGTAATCCAGACTGTTTGCACACAACTGTAGATGAATAAAACGTGTCCATGAGGTCGTTCCCACTAAAGAGTCTTTCCGAGTGTGTGAACGGGCGTGCAGAATAACATCTTCCCTCTGTTGGGATCCGAGGCCTTTTCATTGGAAAAACAACCAATAACTGGAACTGCTCGGAGAAAAGAGCAGTTTAGTCCATTTCTTCAGAGGGATTTCTTTATTGATCTACGGCCCTCTCACACTAACACACCCTGTGCTGCTTTAACTACACACAAGCGCTGGTTTGATCGACAGAAGCCACCGCTCCACGAACCGGAGAGCTGCAGCTCAGAGCCAAAAGTGGAGATTATTTCTGAACAGCGTGCATGGTCTGGCCTTGTGACTGACAGCTGACCCATCCGGGCTGCACCCACCTTCAGACCCGGATGGATCCTGCAGTTACAACAAAAGAAACGAGAGCCCTCCGGCACACATGACACATTTATAGTGCAAAACATGCAACAAACAAGCACATGAGCCCATTTAAAGCAGCATACTCACCTATTTAAGACTTAAATGGGAAACATAAAATTTGGTGAGTTTGGTGGGAAATTGGAGCTGCCGCTGCTCTGGCAGCTAACTGACAGAGACGTCGCTTGAGTCTTTAATCCTCGATTGTGAAATCCCATTACGATTTGGAGATCAGTCCGTTAAAGAAAACAAAATGCGTCCAGATTTTAGATCAGTTTTTGTTAATTGTGTGTTTTTTGGAATCTAATCCAGGATTTAAAGGGTAATTCCACAGGAAAACTGCATCCAGAGTGCATTTATGGCAGCAAGAGTTGCTCAAAAATCCCACTTCCACTTATCTTCATGACAGTAAGAGAAGCTGCATTGAATCTCCTCAGAGGGGGGAAAATGGAAATATAAAGGAAAAGGAGGTGAATTATGAGTCGTTTCTTGTGGTGCTATAACACTCCACACACATGCAAAACACACGATCCCTTTCAAACCCAATTTTTAATCAAATAATTCTGTGTTTCACACTTCAGTGGGTTTAAATACTTTAAAGGTTAAGAAACTGCAAATATGAACCAAGAGACTTTAAAAAAAACCTAAATGAGAAGGTGGAGGGGTGGGAAAAAGGAAAAAAGGAGCCAGGAAAAGGGGGGGGAAAAGGAGAGGTGGTTAAAGAAAAATGAAGCCAAAAAATTGTGAAGGAAAAACCAGGCAAGAGGGAGGGGAGAAAAATCCGTTAGATAGTAAAGGCTGCGTCTCCTAGTCCATTCTCATTGACTGCTTGTGTGTGTCTTTCTGCAGGGATGAGAGCTGCTTCAGGAAGATTTGAGGCAGAGGGAGGGGAGAGGAATTGGGGGCAGCAAAATCTGAGGTGACACCCCCCACCCCCAGATGGGACTGTTTTGGTTTTTTTTTATTCCTGGTTTGATTCACTTGAAATAAGCCACGGGCCTAAACACACATCAGGATTATCGCTCGAGTTGTGGGCAAAGAAACAAACACGGGTGAAGCAATGGGATGAACTTTAATGGAGGAACAGACTCTTTGTGCAGAACAACATGAAAAAACAGCCGGAATGACGTTTGTGGACCGGAGACGGAGCTGGCAGGATGAGCCTCTGAGGTCGTGGATGAGGAAAGAAAAGTCAGACACCACAGATGGAGGAAAGAGAGTGATAAGAAGAGGACAATAATTATGTGAAAGCTGGACTGGAGGAGCGCCACGGTCAGATAGGCCAAAGGAACGTGCGTGTGTGTGTGTGTGTGTGTGTGTGTGTGTG
>BSAI01000125.1:5261390-5297620 GCA_036245035.1 Adrianichthys oophorus
GTGTGTGTGTGTGTGTGTGTGTGTGTGTGTGAAGGTGTGCAACAAACACAAAACACCTCGCGTACACAGAAAAAGAGACTTTGAGACAAACACTAAACACTAAATTGACCTACCTATGATTAGAATTAAGAATCGGCCAAAAAAGATGCATAGAATGGTGGGAGGGAAAAAAGAGAAGGGGGGAAAATAGGAAAAGGTACAAAATTGAAAGAGGCATAAATAGAAAACACAAGCAAGCCAATTAAAAAGACTCTATCAAAGGTGGTAAAAGGAAAGAAATAAAAACACAGATGGAGTTAAAAAAACAAAAAAGTAGCCAAAGTTAGGGGTGGACGGGGTGGATGGGAGGAAGGAGGCGATGGAGGGAGGAGGGAGCGTGGGCTGCACAGGGAGAGAAAGGGCTGGTAGTGATAGCGAATGGAGAGGGAAGGAAGAATGGATGAAGAGGGGGAAAGAGGATAAAAAGAGGGGAGAAAAATCCCCCTCCTCTGTCTCTTTCTCTTTGTCGCTCTGCTTCTCCTCGCTCCTTGTTTGGCTCATAAATAGAGGAAATTGTTGACCAGGTAAATGGCAAAATAGATGAGAAGACAGAGGACCGAAAGAGCAAGCAAATGAAAAGGCAAAGCACCTCCCAGCAACGCAATGAGAAAAAAAAAGAACAAAAAACGAAAGATAAAAGCAAATACTCCGGTGGCCTCCGTTGTCTCCAGTCTATAGGTGGAAGGGGGGATTGGCTGCTGCCAGTTGTTCCCCTTCCCCAGCTGCCTTCTGCTTTCTTCTGTCTCTCCTGCCAAAAAAGACTTCCCATCCAGATGACACAAAGCAGGCTCAGATGTCCTCCTTTTTCCCCTAACTCTGGTCACAGAGCTCACGCCACTCACACAGGTTATACACTGTTGCAGCAGCAACGCACTGCATTACCCATTCTGCTCAGAGGGAGGGAAAAAAAAGGCATTGGGATGGAGCGAGGGGGGGCTGCTGCTAGTCAAGCACTGCCTACCACAGGAGGAAAGATACTGAGCTGGAATTGCTCTGTCTCCCCCCTCCCGCCCATCCCTGCAAAAAGATGGGAGGTGGGCCCGCTCGCTGCATTAGTATTCATTGAAAGAGTGTGAGGAGAGAGAGATATGGGGGGGGGGGGCTCCTGCAAATGTCGAGGAACCAACCCCGGTGTGAGACTAACAAGAGACTGGCTCCACCTAGAGTCAGTCGTCGACACACAGGCTGGAATAGGTGGAAATCAGTGGTCCACATGTGATGACGGACTCTCAAGTTGAAGCTCTTTCTAACGTGCCCCCCCCTCCACGGCGCGCCCCAAACCCTGACAGCAAAAAAGTCTTATCCTCCGGAATAGAAAAGCATTCACAGAAATGAGCGCAGAGTTAAAACATTGCTGCTTCAAATGAGCCTGAACAGCGCTAAAAGACCTCAGGCTGCAGACCGCATCGTCAAACTTACAGTTGCTATGGTAACTAAAATACTGCTTTGATAGGTTTAGATCTGGAGAATGAACAATCATTGCTTCAAACACCTCAGAACAATTTACAAACAGCATTAAATGTTTTTTTTCGCATCATCTTTCATTTTCCAGGTCTCAGTTCAAGTTTATGAGGGTGGAGGTATGATGATAGGTTTGCTGTCCTCAAGCAACTTAACGAGGACACATTCTTTTTAAGTATCTATAATCTGCAGACTTTTAACGCAAACACTGAAACAAAATTGTCTAAAAGTCCACACTGGTGCTGGTTCAAAAAAATGCAGCAGTTTGGTTATGATCACATAAACTTTCAGTATTTGGCAATTTGCTAAAAATGCTTAATTGTTTTGTATTAACGCTTTAACCATTCTAGCTTTACTAGTATAAAAGTTTTTTTTTTTCATAAAGAAATGCATTTTGACACAAAAAAAGCTTTGGCAGCTTCAGAACAAAACATTTTGCTGAGGAATTGATCCTTTGAACACAAAATGTAAGCTTTTAAACTGTTGTCAGCTATATTATTTTAACATGTTTCATTTTTTTTTTAATTCCTCTCATGTTTTAGGAAATACTGTTCCCAGATGTTATCTAATAGACCTAAGGGTTTGCCTTTTTTACAATCCATCACTGCAGTGAAAGTGTAGACTTAGAAAATTGATATTTTGTTTGCTTCTGTTTATCTTTTTTACATTTATTTATTTGTTTGTTTATTAGTTTTTGCTATTAATCTGTATTTTCATACGTATACACACATATATACACGTATACACCTTTCAAAGGTTTAGGGTCACCCAGACAATTTAGTGTTTAGTTGCACTTTTATTTACCAAATGAGTTGTAAAATGAACAGAAAATATTGTGAAGATATTGGCTAGTTTAGAAATATTTATTTGAAAATAATATTTGTTTTTCTTTCAAACTTTGCTTTTGTCAAAGAATTATCCATTTCCAGCATTTCCAGCAGTGCAGACATTTGGCATTCTAGCTGTTAGCTTGTTGAGGTAGTTTGTATTTGTGTGTAAAAATACACAAGTCTGTGTATGATTATAGTGCAGAACTCGTAGCACAAGGATATACTAGTCAAGGTTTGGAAATATGTACCACAGTTACTTTACTCAATTTAAAAACTGACAAATTGTATAGTATTTTTGGTCAAAAATGTAATGCTTAAGTACTAGTATTTCCAAAACTATACAGTAAAAGTACCCAAATATTTGGGAGGAGGGGTGGCACAGGCCCCTGCGACAGACTGGCGACCAGTCCAGGGGTGTACCCTGCCTTCGCCCATGAGTAGCCGGGTTGGGCTCCGGCAACCCCGTGACCCCGAAAGGGATAAAGCGGATTGGAAAATGAATGAATGAATGAGGGGTGGCACAATAAGGGTATGCTAGTGTGGCCCTAGAATTATGCACTAAATGGATGTGATTTAATCTCAAATGTGCAAAATTATACAGTGTGCAGTAAAAAATAATAATAATATTAAAAAAATTATGAATAAAAAGCTATGCAGTCAAAGTACACATATCTTAATGAGGAGAAAACACAAGTATTTGTTAAATTTTCCCTGGAATTATGCTCCAAAGTCACTTTATTTAACTAGTTAACAACTCTGTCGTTATTATATAATGACGTATTTAAATAACATTGGCCATCGTGGAAAGTTACCTGTTGCAGAAATGAAGAGCACCTGCTCGATGACCCCGTAATGATGTCGTGAAATGTCGCCACCTTGCGGTCAGTGAGCACATCGATGGTGCTGCTTTGGATTGAGTTTACCTGAGTGTTGCTGTGCTGCGCACACGCAGATATGGCAGGACTAGCAGCGCCGTTAAGAGTCTGTAGAGGGATATTGAAAGAATTGCGGGCCATGCAGGGTCCAAGTTACAAAAAATCACTGGCGTACAGCTACATTATGGATCAATTTCGTAAAAATAAGGTGAGTTTTACTTGTATTCGTCACAGCTAATGCTAGCCTAGCTTGCCAACCATCAGAACATGCAAATAAGAGAGAAAAGCAAAACCTCTGTGGTTGTTTTTGTCAAATAAAAAAAAACTGCAATAGCTGAAAATTTGAGGCACTAAAGTGAGTTATTGACTGAAGGCATGTGCTAAAATAAACGTTTTGTAAACATTGTTAGCCAAGGTGACTGGATAAAGGACATGCTAGCATTAGCTCGGTATTCGTTTATGCTAATAAATTCACAACACAATAAATTGCTACCAAAAAACCACATTGAAGATGGAATGTGGGTCTTCTCGTGGCATAAATAAAATTGCAATAAACCGTCTTATTTAAGGTTTTTTTTCTGTGTTTATGTGAACCCACCTCAAAACTTTTTTAATTTTCATTTTTAAACGCTTACATTTGGAAATAAATGTATTAGTACGCAACGAGAAATAGATCTATAAAATAGTTTTTTAACCTGTTCTTAATTGTTTTACATACGTTATTTTTTGTCATTTATTTTGAATAAATCAATGTCTTCCAGATTTGCTTTTCTTAGATAGTTAAGGGATTTGCCACAAACTTTACACAGCTGCTACTCCATTAAACTTGTGGTTTAAGTCAGACTGTCAGCCAGTGGCAGTAAGTGCTTTGGATTGTGCTTGCATCTCTTCTTGAGCGTCCAGGCTTCAAGCCCACATTATTCAGGCATGGAGGAGCATGGCTTTTTCAATACATGGTTGGTCACAAATAAAAAAAAATTCAAAAAAACAGCTGTAAGCAAGTTTTGCTTGTCATTTTGTATTTTTTTTTTCTTCTTTGTGAAGACACAAAGTGACCAGGCATATTAATGTACATTGGAGGCAGTGCATAGATACCCATATGCTTTCTGTCATTTTGGCTGCAGTAGATGAAAGAAATAAACCTGTCTGTGAAGCTTCATGATTTTTTTTTTTCCTCCTCTGACAGGTGACGGGGGAAAGGTATTGCCGTGCCCAGCAGGAGGCACTCCACGCCTCGCACACATATCTGTGTTTGCTGGCGTCCACCAGGAACCACCAGGCTTTGCACAACCTTTATCATGGCAAAGGAGAGCGCAGCCCGGAGGAAGTAGCCAGCCTGGTGGGGCTCAGGCTCCCCACGCAACCAGGAGGAAAAGGCTGGGAGAAGTGAGGATGTGTGGAGATCCTGCAGTGGAGGAAAAGAACTTTGAAAGTCATCAGACATCTGTGATTCATTTGAAGGACCTGACACATTCTGAAAAATGTACTTTACATTCAAACAGAAATGTCGAACAGAAGTCTGTCAGGATATTTTTGCTGTTATGGACAAAGGTAACTGTATATCCTTTATCATTGTTGAAAGTGAATAAACTTCTGTAAAAATGTATGATTACAGATGTTTTATAACTGTTATGACCCGAGTCTCTTTTGTACTTAAAGTCCCACTTCTGTCATCTATTGTAAAAGCGTTCTCAGAGGTCTTTTAATTATGATTATGCCAATTTTTAGCCAAAATCTAAGATTAGAGCTGCCCAGCCGTATAGTTTTGAGACAAATTCCAGTTCAGAAGAGGAAAACAAGGATGTGCGTGTGGAGCTGGTGATTGTAGCTTGTATCTCACTGCGACAAGCTTTTAAAACCACATTTTGTCTCTGCTCCTGATTCACAACAATTAGAAAAAATAAAGTGACAGAAATGCAATTTTGAGATTATTTTTTTAATATGTATGACACAAATGCCACAAGGAAATGTTAAAAACAATTTTTATTGGAGTGAATCTTTGAAACTCTAATAAAGCCTAATTTCTTTATTAAAAATCTATTTTTTTTTTTATTTTAACAAATGATTTTCATGTGTAAAATTTAGGTTTGTGTTTGAGAGAGAAGCTCATTTTGTATACCGCTTTACTCAAATTGTTATTAACAGTAGCATAAAGGCCATTTCAAGTATTTTGCCAATTCTGATCTACTATATAAAAATCAATTAACATTTCACTTCAACTCAAATCATTTGAAAAGCCTAAAATAAAAACTTCAAGTCATTGAAATGACAATATATATGTTTTAATCTCTTGACTTTTTTAACCAAACTAATTTAACTGTTGTTTATTTCACTCAAATATTGTCTCCTGTATTTCAATGTGAAAATAGGGCATTAAAAGTGTTTTATAAAAGCCTTTTTAATTGCATATTAATAAAGGATCTTATTGTTTTCTTTGACAGCATTTGTGCATCACAGGCAGCTTCTGTTGTCTTTCTCTCCACAGCTTCTTCATCCAGGTCTCTTTCTTTTTTTTCCTCTAATGCTTTCCTCCCTCTCACTCTGCATTTGTGACTAATGTTGCCTTCAGTCTGAATTAAAATAGACTCTCCCTGAAGAAACACTACTCGCATTGGAACAGAGAAAGGGGGAGAGAGAGGGAAAAAAAGGATGCTTTTGCTTTTCAGATTAACGCACAGTTCAGGAAACAGTCCGATTCATCCTGACAAAGTAACAGCCAGTGTCAAATATGATCTTTTTCTGAAGCCAGATGGGCTTGTGTTTCTCTAAATGTCATGGAAAAAGCTGCCACAACAAACAGAGGAGGGAAGAAACCTCCCAACAGGGAGACTTAACATGAAACCTTTTCTCTCTTAAATAAAAGCTTTTAAATCAGATCAGGATGTCCTGCTCTGTGCTTGGAAGTGACGATGAGAAACCAATGTTCCACTCAGAAGTAAACCTAAAATGATGAAGGTGGTGACATGAGTGGGCAAATCTCCAGTTATAATGACAAAAAAGAGAGAACTTAAAGGAGGCGGAGACGCTCCATAATCACGCTGGAGGCTGCTTTGGTCATTCGCTGGATTGGATGGTCAGCATCTCCGACCTTCCTTGAAAAGGGATAAATATCAGCTGTTGGGGGGGGGTGCACACTCTCCTCTTTAGATGAGCATTTGCAATTCGTGGTGTTTAGATTCCTCTTTTATTTGGGGTCATTTTTTTAAATAATAAGGCAGGAAACGCAGTGGGGGGAAAGCGTCTTTTTCGGCAGAGCGAGGAAAAGCAGGCAGAGGAGCCGTGACCTTTCTGAAGTCATGTTTAACATGCTGAAAAATTCTCTCTTCGGCAACACCGAGGATACGGAATATAAACTGTTGAGCAGCGAGACAAAGGTAAGAAGATATGTGCCTCCGTGCGCTCTTTTACGCACACGAAGCTGCGATTACGCACAGAAATGCTCTTTTTCCACAAAGATCTAGCAACGTGAGTAGTATTTAGAACAATTCTCAGCACTCAAATGGGCATTTTATAGAAATGTCCGATTTCTGGGGCTTCTCTGCTGCTGCTGCCACCTCTTTAACCTTGCCAGGAAGCCTGATGGTCATTTGCCGGTGACCTGTGAAGATGCCTGCTGACCCACAGAGGAGAGCGTGGCCTGAGCATACCGAAGCGATGCCCAAAGTCTTTCTACCATGCTCTGTGAATCCGGCGTGAAAATGTGCTGGAAACAACATGTTGCAGTTTAATTATTTCCTAAAACATCTGTGAAGGTGGAAAAGAAAGATTGCAAAACTTGTAAAAGAAGAGAAGATGACAAGCTGATCATTTATTGATACAGTCATCTGCCAATTTATTAGATACACTTTGCTAGTACCGGGTTGGACCCCCGTTTGCTTTCAGAACTAACCCTTGGTGGTACAGATTCAACATGGTACTGGAAACATTCCTATATTGACATGACAGCATCATGCAGTTGCTCCAGATTTGTCGGCTGAACATCCATGATGTCAATCTCCTGTTTCACCACATAACCAAAGGTGCTCTGTTGGGTTAAGATCTGATGACAGTGGAGTCCTTTTGAGTCCAGCGAACTCATTGCCATGTTCTAGAAACCAGTCTGAGATGGTTCCAGCTTCATGACATCCTGCTGGAAGTAGCATCAGAAGATGGTACACTGTGGTCATAAAGGGATGGAGATGGTCAGCAGCGATACTCAGGTAGGCTGTGGTGTTGTAACCATGCTCAACTGGTACTAAGGGGGCCAAAGTGTGACAAGAAAATGTCCCCCACACCATTACACCACCATCACCAGCCCAAACCGTTGCTACAAGGCAGCATGGATCCATCCAAGCAGAAATGGAGACTCATCAGACCAGGCAACGTTTTTCCAATCTTCTGTTGTCCGGTTTTGGTGTCTGTGTGAATTGTAGCCTCAGTTTCCTGTTCTTAGCTGACAGAGTGGTACCCGGTGTGTTCTTCTGCTGATGTATCCCATCTGCCTCGAGGTTGAATGTGTTGCGCGTTCAGAGATGCTCTTCTGCAGACCTCGGTTGTAACCAGTGGTTCTTTGTGTTCCTGTTGCCTTTCTATCAGCTGGAACCAGTCTGGTCAATCTCCTCTGAACTCTGGCATCAACAAGACATTTCTGTCCACAGAACTGCTGCTCAATAGATATTTCCTGACCCTTCTAAAAAAAAAAACCTAGAGATGGTTGTGGGTGAAAATCCCAGTCGATCAGCAGTTTCTGAAATATCCAGACCAGCCCATCTGGAACCAACAACCATGACTTGTTCAAAGTCTCTTAAAACCCCTTCCTTCTTGATTCTGATGCTCGGTTTGAACTGCAGCAGATCATCTTGACCATGTCTACATGGCTAAGTGCATTGGGTTGCTGCTATGTGATTGACTGATTAGAAATTTGAGTTGGGCAGATGTGCCTGATAAAGTGGCCAATGAGTGTATCTATCATGCCTCTACTGAAAGTTCTACATTAGAGTGATGCTGAGGAGCAGAGGATTCTGTTTGATGTCTAACACATTTAATAAAAACTGACTCAGAACACAGGGGAACGACCTGGCAGGGCATACGCACACACCCATGGTGCCATATGGATGAAATGCTGCTCGAGGTTTGTTAATGAGCACAGAACACTGTTTCAAAATCAGATGACAAATCATCCGAGCAGGCACAGTGTTGATTATACCTTTCAGGGTACCCCGTCCTGGTCGGACTAATTACTCAGCGCTAGCTGGCACTGACAAACAACCACGCAACCACGGGCGCGTGACAAATTAATTGCACTGCTCTGCTTTCTTTTGACCCATAAACAACTTTAATGTCAGTCCCAGTGGCAGCGCGGACAGTTCAGAAACTCTTAATTGTGGTGCAGAAGCCTGTTTACCTGTCACAAGTTTAACTGTGTGAGATTATTTTGTCTCCCTGTCTCATTTCAAGCAGAAACATGTTCTCTGGAAGGACAAAAAGCATCTCGAAGTAGCCATATGATATGATGTGAGGGAAAATATGCTCACGTGTAGAGAATTGTCATCCATTGCATGAAAACAGTCTGTAAGGAGAAATCTCTTGAGTCTGATATATGCAATGAAATTCCTGCATACAAACAGAAGCTATAAACATGCTGGATTTAAAAACTGCATCCTTTTGACTTCAAAATCTAATTATTCCTCAGAAACGTGCTCTCTGACCAAGCTCCCTCTTAACCCCACTTAATCACATTTAATACAGAGCTGTAATGTCAGCTGTGTGCTTTTTTATGCTTTTCCCTCCCTTTCTATGTACTGTTATGTAACAGCCAGCATCCCTGGTCATTATTCTCTTTAAGCTGACTGAACCCTGCAGAGCAGAAGAAAACAGGAATAAAACAAATCAGTACAAATACACGTCACCAGAGTGTGTTTCCTTGGGTCCACTCAGACTTCTTCCTCCGATGTGTGGCAAACAGGTTGCCATCATCAGCTTCAGAAGCGAACCAACAAGAGATTCATCTGTGTAAACTGAAGGTACTGGAGCCCAACCAAACACTAAAAGAGAGTTGGAAAGCTGAAATTATGACTAAAACTTAAAGGAAACAAGCTTAAGATCTACTTTATTTGAAGATGTTTCGCATGGAGCGGGTTAAAAATGCAAAACTGCAAAATCTGTAAAAAATAAAAAAAGGCAAATTGTTTTTCTAGTAATGAACACTGAACATTTAATGCATTTCAAGATGCTGGAATGAGTAAAAAAACAAAAAAAAAGAATAAAATGTGCAAAAGAAGAGCTCATAATGATATAATCCTGCTGGAAAACCTTGATTTTAAAGCATTTTCCCCAAAGTAAACATTTGAAACCACAAGAAATGCAAAAAGCCAAGATTAAGTGAGAGACCACAACATTTTGAATGATTTTTTTTGCTTCACAGTTTGCTAATATTTTTGGCTACCAACACAAAAGACTTTCCTGATTTTTTTTGAATGCTCCAAACCTTTTTGCTTCATTTTGGTTTTTCTCATTTATGTAAATGTTTAGGTATAAAGCTGCCTTGTTTCCATTGAACTCCGATGATTTCATGAACACCGGAAGGCATTCTTTTGGCCCTCTGATTCCAAAGCAGTTTGTGTATTTTTCTCTTCTAGAATGGTGTTAGCTATGAGGTGCGACGCTACGACACTGCCAAATATGCCTCCATTTCCTCAGAGGGACGAACCTACGACCAAGTGACCGGAGAGCTGGTGAGAAAGCTGCTGATGTACATCGGCGGGAGCAACGAGCAAGGTAATGCACTTTAGTTCAGGGTCAAGTATTCTTTATAAAGCTTAAAATGAATGAATGACCTCACAGGTGACACTGATCTCAAAGATTAATGTAGAATCTTAAACCTTCCTTCTGGATGAAGATGTGAAGGAGCTTCAATACCAGAAGCAGGATTTCTTTAAATCTGAAAAAAGTCAAAGAGCAGACAATCTTCAGACTACTGAAAGTTTTGCACAGATAAACTGAAAATAGCAACTCTGCCATGAGAAATAAACTAATTAAAAGGAACCCAATAAGCCATCTAACCATCTACTTATCCATCCATACCCCCATTTATCTTCAAAACCTGCTGAATCCCTTCCAGGGTCGTGGGGTTGCTGGAGCCAAACCCAGCTACTGATGGGTGAAGGGTACAGCCGCTAACCACTGTGCCACTATGCAACCCTAGAGGAAACATAAACATGAAATGCATGCCCGATCTTACATAGAATGAGTGAAATACAAAATTTGTAAAGCTGGCACAAATTCCGAACTTAAAATGATTTTGTCTGAAATCTAAAATATGTCTAATTCATTGTTATTTTTAGTTTAAAAAAAATTTTAATTGAAAGATTTCTGTGTTTACCGTTGCCTTCTATTGCTTGGTGTCTAAAGGTGAGGCCATGGGTATAGCTTTTCCCATCATCATCACAGTTTATCCTCGGAACGACGGCGTTCTCTCTCGGCGTTTGGCAGTCGGCATCCGAATTCCTTCTATGTACCAGCAAAGCCCCCCAACTCCCACAGACGGAACCATCAGCATCGAAGAGCGACCCGGCATGACCGTCTACACTCTGTATGCGCCATTTCATCTCCTTTTCCCTGATAAACAGGCTAGTTGTAAGATAATAATACACAAACAAACACAAACAGAAACATGTTTTTTAAAAACTGACAATTGCCTTCTTTGTAAATTAGTGGTGGTAGTATCATAATTAGAGCCTCTTTGGATTAAAGACATCCATTTGTCAACAATAACGCTTGATATAATTTCCTGCTTTCTCATTTGCAGACAGTTTGGTGGCTTTGCCGGTGAAAGTGAGTTCAGGGCAGAGGCCTCACGCCTGACGCGCACGCTGGGAGAGACGGCCCCCTTTCAGCGCAAGAAGTATTTCTGCTGCAGCTACGACCCTCCGCTCAAGCCTTACGGACGCAGAAATGAGGTGTGGTTTCTACAGGAAGAGCCGTAGACGTCCTCCGGTTGGTCAGATCCCAGGATCCGTTCTGCACCGTGCATCCCTGACGACCAGCATGTTTTCAACATCTTTTCTTTCCTGGCTTTTATTTTTTCTAATGATTTTTATTTCAAAGCCCCCACCTTTGTAGATGTCGTTATCTTAAATCTTGGAGTTTTGTTTATGACTTCAGTGAAACTGAAATAACCTGTTGTAAATTTGAACTTCTTCTTTGTTAAGGAAGTGCAAACAAAGGAATTGAGCCATAAAGTAAACGCTAGAAGTTGTGAGTGTTCAGCTGTGGATAGTTCTTTAATATTGTTGCAGTCTTTGTGTTTTTCCATTGGCGCAGAGATTTGTGCATTTTAAATACTGAAGTGCATAAGTATGTGCAAAAATGCTGACCTTCCTCTTTAGATTGATTATTTAAATAAAGGATTTCTGTACAGTAAAATGAGAAAAATGAAATGATAATTAGGGTAATAATAAATTGTATGTATATACATATATATATACATATATTGTTATTGTTACAGTTGAATAAGTCAGAAGGAGTGGGCTTAAATAAGCCTTTCGTTCTCCTTTTCAAACCTATCAAGTGTTTCGTCAAATGGAAACTTTTTTTTCTTCCTTTAATTTCCAAAACTGAAAATTACAGAAGGACTCAATGACTACTGTTTTCAGAGAGTGTATTCCATTTATAGATTGTTGTTTTTATATGTTTGAAACAAATAAAAAATAGAGAAACTATGGTATTTTTATTCTGAAAAAGTTGTCTGTAAAATGTGGTTGTGGTTTAGAAATCTTTCATCACAAAGAGATCGTTTTGTTATGTGATGAGTTTGAGATGCATTACTTTTTTCTTTTGTGACTTTATTCTGATTAAACATCACTGAAGATTAGAGGATCTACAAAATGCTAAAGTGTGAATTTTTCTTTGTTAAAACATGAACAGCATGTAGTTCATTAGCAAAGTCCCTTTTTTGGAAGAATATTTTTAATCTCATCTCTTCATTGGCAAAAGAATCGTGTTTTTTTCTTCTCAGTTTCAGATTCATACACTTACTGATATTCTGCAAATAAAAAAAATTATAATATTGATCCACGTAATGGTTGTACAATAATCCAAACAAATAAAGCGATGTGAAAATTTGAGAGTCAATATTAATCTATTTAAATTCAGTGATTGTAAAAAAGATATAGTAGATGAGTCAAGAATATAAACATTTGAAGTCTGACAATAGTTTATTAGAATTTTATTGACAAATATCAGCATGAAGAATAAGAATTGCAAAAGAGATTAATATAAAGACGTCTGATCAAACCAAGTAAACCCTCTAACCCTCAAACATTTGTGCAAATCGTCCATCAAACAGATGACCGCTGCTCCACACAGATGTAATGACATCATCAGAATTAGGATCTGGACTCAACTGTTTTCTTAAACCCCCAATTCCCTCCCCATTCTACTGTGATCCTGAAGCCGCTTCAGCTGGGAAACAAAACTCCAGCTGTGGAAGTTCATCCTCACATTCTTATTAAAAAAAAGCCTTCAACAACTGCACAAACTCATCATCAAATGAAGAAACTGAGTTTTTCAAACAGGATTTGAAGAAAACAGAATGTCTTTTCTGAAGAAAAATAAGTGAGGTTATTAAATTACACATCTGACATTCAATCCAGATTCTTTCGTTGTGTTGTATTTGCAGTGATTTTGAAACCAAAAAAAAATCTCCACTAAGTGCCATTACTATATGAATATCCATTAAATTTATAAATTTACTGCAACTAAGCATATGAATAAATCCATCTTAAACAAAACACACTGGAAACACTAACTCTTTACAATTTGTAACAAAAGCAGGTTAAGTGTTACGAAATCAGACCAAATTAACTGAGAATGTTGAGTTTGGGAAAAGAAAACCCCTTTAAGTTAGGCAGAAATAAACCATTTTAAGGAGGGATTTCTTTTTTTAAGAAAGTCCCTTAATAATAATAATAATAATATGAAGTATATGGACAGGTTTCACAGACATCTCCGAGCGATCCAACGCATGGTTTTTTGTGCAGTTGTGAAGATCCACACTTTCAAACGTGCTTTGGAATTGATTCAGGAGCCCGAGGAGTGTTGAAGTGGTGGCGCTGCAGCCTCAGTTGCTTTTCTTCTCAGAGTCTGGATGAGGTGCATAGGGTGGGGGTCTCTCCTGCAGGAAATTCAAACAAATATAATTTAAAAAAAACAGGACTAAACCAGCAGGACTTCACCCCCAGAGTTGGTACCGGGCCGCAAAGGAAAAAAAACAAAACTACATTTTTACCGTTTTATTTATAATCTGATTCTAAAGGAAGTTTTATTTTGGAAAACTACTGAATTCTCTGCATCACATCTGATTCATTCTTGACACATTTCAAGTCATTCTGTCACATGTTGAAAATCAATCCGCTACTTACTTAAAGCAGCAGGTCCAACCGCTAAATCAAACCCCAAAGCTAGCAAAGTTAAAGAATAAGTGTATCTGGAAGGTTTATTTTTACAGAAGAATGAGTGAGGAAACAGAAGAGCCTTTAACTTCAAAGTAAAAGAAATTGGCATTTAAAAGATTTATTGTAACAGTTGTTCCCACACACTACAACAATAATAATGCATTAATATCTATTAACCAGCTGCCTAATGTTCTTGCTGCTAATAAAGTTGGTTAAAACGGGGGATTCACCTTTACAACTATTTTTAGAAAATACCAGTTTTAGTAACCATTTTTATTTTTGTGTATTTATCAGTCGCACCTTAAAAAGTCAGATGGGGTTGAAGATTTTTTAGCTTTCAAGGAAAATGTATATCACATTTGAATGGTTCCTACATTAAATCTAGCGTACAAATACAGTTTAAACCAGCAGCAGACAATTTACAAATGAAGCTCAATGTTCCCTTCAAATGTTAAAGGAACTGAAAGCTTAAAAAGAAAATCCCATTTCACCTTTGTGCAGGCCGGTCCAGGAAAAAATTGAGATTAAACCGGTCTGTGGCCTAAAAAAGGTTGGGGACCACTGGTTTAGAGGACAGAGCATTGAAACTTACCATAGGCATGTACACACTGTGTGGGTTGTTGGGGTTATAGTAGGCGCTGCCGGCTGCTTCGGCCGCCTTTGGGTTACCTGTGTGAGGAAGAAGGCGCAAAATGGTGAGGAATGAAGATCATGCTCCATTTGCTAACAGATGCTGCATCAGACAGCAATGGAGGAATGAAGAGAAGCAGCATTAGTCATGCCGTCAAATGACAGCAGCAGGAATCCTCAAGACAAACATCAACCAGCACTCCCACAGGAACCATCTCAGAGTCCTCATTAAAAACATGCCAGACTGGAAGAACTTTCAACCCAAACTCCACAGCTGTCAGGGAGCAGATTATTTGTTCTTAGTTTTCACAGAGCGACCCGCACTCTCACTCTCTGAACTGTCCCCTCTGTGTAACCGCCAGTAGGACGGAGGTGATTATAAAAACAGATGGACGCATTTTGATTTTTAATGAAAGTGACACTGGCACCCATTCTTCTTGGTGTCCTTTGAACTGAGTCA
This sequence comes from Adrianichthys oophorus, assembly GCA_036245035.1. Classification (NCBI taxonomy): domain Eukaryota; kingdom Metazoa; phylum Chordata; class Actinopteri; order Beloniformes; family Adrianichthyidae; genus Adrianichthys; species Adrianichthys oophorus. The sequence continues at coordinate 5,276,119 of BSAI01000125.1, forward strand.
TTTTGAGGATGACTGATCACATCTGAAGGGTGCAGTGGCACAGATGCTTAAAGAGCAAAAAAAAAAAAAAAAAACGGGGAATCCTGGAGAGTGGGGAAATCTTCAGTCGCAACTATAGCTTTGCGTGCACTGAAGTAACCAGATTTCTCAACAACCTGGCTTCCTTGATGCCATGTAAAACCAAAACCAGGTTTCTAAAAGAGTACAGAATAAGAGAAGGCTGAGAAAAATGATTTACCTGAAAAAATACATCTTTCTCCAAGAGCGAACAAACTGACGCTCAAACTCAGCTTTTAATGAATAAACAGGAAGAGAGCTTGCTAGTGAGAAAGTGAAGGTTTGGGAACACAGAAAATAGAATTTTCCAAGAAATTTATGACCGTCTTTTTAATAAAATTCCCAAATTATTCCATCCACTTTTTTTATTTGTTCAGATTGCTGGAGCCTACCCAGGTACAGGGTAGCACACTTTAACTGTTTATTTCCAATGTTGTTTTTATCTTCTGAGCACAGAATCATTTTGTGTTTTAAAAAGCACTTTAAAATATATATTATTGCTGTTTTAGTATCACTCCAGGAACTGTAAACGCACTAAGTGACCAATTAATTTATTGAGGGGAAAAGGATGAACGTACTCAGCTCATGTGTATCAACCAGATCCACCTCTAAAGGCACTGAAGAAAGCCTCAGCTTGTGCAAACCATCAGGCATCATCACATTACACCACGGGAACTGAAAACTCCCTGTGGTTTCATATGCTCTAGTACGGCTGTTTTACTCCATTTTATAATGCAGAGCATGCAGCGTCTTGGAAAATGAAGTTACCAGTGGAAAGAAGCAGGGAGAACTATTAATGTTCACTAATCAATAACAGTTAATAAAAAAATTTTTGGCATGGAGCTTGTATAGTACTCAAAAGGATGCTGACGGTGATTTAAAGTCTAAGCGAAAAGAAGAAGTTGCACCTCAAACAGTTTTGCCATAATCCTGTAACACTGGGGATATTTCAAGCTACATCTAAATAACACTCGCTCTTTGAAATACCATAAAACAACCATCTGCTGGATTATGGAGAATCAGCTGATTCTGACGCAGAGAAAAGCGACTTTTCATACGGATTTTGCACCGATAATGGTGCAAAGCTGCTTCTCCCCGTGACAGATTGATTACGAAAGCACTTGACTGTAAAGGGTTGCATATCACTGCTGTTTTTCTCCACTTCAGAATGCGCTGGATTTAAGTTAATTGTACAATTGTTGAAGAGTTACAATAGTCAAAAGAATGTAAACATTGGAGCTGAAACTCTGGTGTTAAAGCATTAACGGTTTGGCTCAAAAGTGGTCAAATTTAAAACAAATTCATTAATTATGATATTTAATAATACAAGTAATTATAATAAGGAAACTACAAATGGAGGATAAACCTGTGTGTTTTTTATTATTGGGGGGTTTATTGATATTTCAACTGCAGCTCATGTTTGAGCCTTACTAGCCGTGTCTGTTTACTTGATCCAAACTGCATCACAGCATATTTTATTGAAACAGCAACAAATGAGGGTTAAAAGGAGAATAACAGACCAGCAACAGGTGGTGCTGCCCAGCTCTGAGCAGGTGGAGTCCAGTTTTGAGGTGGTCCGGGATAGGGGGGAGGTGGAGCCATGTAGTCAAAACCAGATGGGTACGCTCCTGACACACAGAAAGACAAAAAAATGAATTGATGCAACATTCAATATTAAATTGGATATGACAGGTTCATGGAAATAAAGAAGTAAAAAAAAAAAAAAAAGACTTTTCCGGTCAAAGACTTTGCAATCCTTTATGAATACATTTATTAGTTAGGTTGATTTTTCTGAGAATATTTTTGGGTCGTGTTTTGAGTTGTTGATTGCTTGAAATAAAGATTATTTTTTAAAATCCAAAGACTGAAAAAGGGAAACTATCGTGCTTATTCAGTCCATGCTCGACCAGTCTGTGTGAAAGGATTTGTCGTGGTTCCACAGTGAAACCAACTGCACAGATGTCACTGTGAAAACAAAATCATCACTTTGTACCTCCAGCAGCTGGTGGATAAGGGTATCCCATATTGCCAGGAACAAGAGGAGGGCCTTGGTAGAAACCATTCTGCTGGGGTGGGGGTGGATAAGGATAGCCATTAGGAGCAGGTGGAGGTGGGCCGTATCCATTCATCATTCCGGGTGCAGGGTATCCGTAAGAGGCGGCGCCATTCTGGGCTGGAGGAGCGTGAGAAGCTGCACAGAAAATGTTTAATTCACATTTTAAAGATGTGTCTAGTGGGCTAAAACAGACTGATTCAAAAATGACAGGCATGCTCACACTCTCCGGCTTGTCTTCAAGTAAACTAAAGCCTATTGAGCTAACTCCTAATATGACTATCTGTAAACACCTGAATGTACATCCAACTCTTAATGGTTTACAATTTATTACATGTGAAACATAAATTAACTTCTTCATGAAATAGCATTTCTCTGCAGACAATAAGTTCCTGTAAAACTAAAATGTTTGAAACTACCACTGCTTACTTTCACTTCTATTTAATTTTCATTTGTAATACTATGTTTGCAAAAACATTCCGTTATTTCACCTAATAAACAAATATCCTTAATTGGTGGAAGATTTTTAAAAGATAGTTTTCTCGCATTTACTGCCAGCTTTTATTTTCTTCAAATTTCTACATTTACGTGTCTTTTTTTTTCTCTAAAGTCCTAAGCAAACTATTTAAACAAATAATTTTTGCACTTTGTAAACATCAGCTTGCTAGATAATTTTATTATTTGACAAAGATAATATAACGTTAGCATTTGCGACTATTTGCGCTTAGTTTTTGGCTTTCTTGTTTTTTTCTTGTATAAATAAATTCCACTGCTATCCTAATGAGACCTAGATCTAGAAATGTGTACCTTATATACCTAAAGATATGCTTTGACACTTCACTGATAAAGTATCTTGTGAGAAATTCATAAAAAAAATTTAAATTAAAGAAATTTTCTAAATGGATAACATTCATTCATTCATTCATTCATTTTCCAATCCGCTTTATCCCTTTCGGGGTCACGGGGTTGCCGGAGCCTAACCCGGCTACTCATGGGCGAAGGCAGGGTACACCCCTGGACTGGTCGCCAGTCTGTCGCAGGGGTAAATGGATAACATAAATTTTATATATGTCGTTTTATATTTTTTCCCTTAAGTTTTTTTTATGTTTAAGCTTTCTCTTTATTTACACTTTAAATTCTATTTTCTTATAGTCTAACTTGTATGTTTTTTTTCCCTTTGCATACTTTTACTTTCATCTATTAAGCTCAGTTCAGTGACTTTTAAATAAAGATTGATTTGAATGGATTAAAAACATACAAACCGTTTGTAGCCAATTTGAAGAGATGCTGTCCCACTTCAATAGCTCCTCCACTGGGGAAGGACATCTTGAAATTAGCCTGACCCTCCCAGCCACCTGAGCAAACAAGCAAAACGTAGTTTAATGCATCTCACAGTGGAAATGTGAGAGTCCTCTAATGCTAACTGCAAAATGTAAAAACAATGAAAGGCGCTTTACCTCCTGGCTCAGCCCTCACTGTACCCTTTATGTAGTTGGCTCCAAAGACCGGCTGTTCAATGCTACAGCCCTTCATCAGGTAGTAGGGGAACATAGCTGAACCCAGACAGTCCTTGGAATTGCTGGACACAAACACCAACTAAAGCAAAAAAGAAGGAAACAAAATGACGAGAAGGAACTCTAACTAAAAAAGTTGGTTCATTTTTAGGCTGTGAGGTTGTCTGTACCCTGTATGGAGTCAGGTAAATGGTGCCCTTTTTGGTCCCCTTAAGTAGGTCAGTCTTGCAAGTGACATCACTGAATGATAGCTCCACATTCTTGCACTGTCTTAGAACACTGATCAAAAGGACAAAAAAAGAGAATCAGAGGAACAATATCATAGTATTTCTACAAAAATACAGAATACTTTTATTTTTATGCTTTTATTTTGTTTTAATTGGTCCGCTTTTAATTGCTGCTCTCCAAAATGAACAGTATTTAAAATAATAATAATAAAATAAAGTCTTATTAACTTTTAATGCCCAGAAAATAATAACTCTTGGGTCCTCCAGGGTTACAGTTAGCATTCTTAAACTAATTATGCTTGGTTAAAAACGGATTTTACATAACTAGTAACTTAAAATAAAAATAAAATAAAAAAGTTGGAACTTTCACAGTAAGGTTGTGAATTTCAGTATTTAGACATGTTTAGACATTGTTTCAAGGGGAATTTGATCCCTAAATAATGTAAGTTTAAGACTGAATCTATTATTTGACTGAATTTCGGCCCAATTTTAGTCAGAATTGTCAGTTATTTTTTTCTTTTTGCAATGTAATAATATAATTTTACATAAAGCACTAACATGATGACAGTCTTGTTGCACAACGCGCAAAAGAGAAACATGTATGACTTCCTTTCTAATGGTAAGCTAACAGGTTAGCCACAGCAGCGAAACCGTAATTAGACACAAGCTGCTGACCAAAGGTCGACTAGTTTTACTGTTGCCAACAGTACATTTAACAGTTTAAAGTTAACTTTAAATATGACACGTATGAAAGCGAAGGGAAAGGAAAATTAGCTGTGCTAATGTTTTTCAGGCCAACTAGCTGAATAACTGCGCACAGGAAAAGTAAACAAGTCAGGCGGAAACGCGACAGCTGTAAAACTGACCGGAAAACACGCACCTTTCTCCGTTGTTTATCAAAGCTCCGCCGTTTTGGGAATGATTTTGGTTTAAAGACATGCTTGAAAGAGTCTGCCGCTGTCTGTTGACCAAGCTAAAGAAGACTGTCAGCTCACTCTAGAATCGTCACGATCCCGTCTGACTCGTGATCTGCTGGTTTTGGTTTGTTTATGTGCGCATGCGCGCGAGGGATTAACACATAAAGTGATGGAATTTTCCTAATCCCTCGGTTAAACGAAAAATTACAATAACGGTCTGTTATTATTATTTCAGGAAGCTTTAGAAACAAGAGCATGTAAAAAGATAAAGGAACATAGCCTACATGTAATTTTTTTGTGACTTTAATTTATGTAATACAAGTTAAAAAAAAGTTTTAAAAATTATGATCGTCGTTGTTGTCCTTGAATTTTTAAATAATAAAATAGTAATAATTTACCAACATTTTTATTCAACTTTTTTTTTTAATGCCTTCTTGTTGGGATATATTTTTTGGATGATTTTTAGTGCAATGCTATTTTTTCAGGGATATAGTGGATTTATTTTAACAAAATTTTTACTGTCTTTGTTTTTTTAACCTAAGTGGGTTTTTTTTCCTGTGTTAAATTAGCCCAGAAAAAAATTGGGTCATTTTTTACCATTAACTGTAGTGTGTGTGTACCAACACACAGGAAAATGGAACGTATAGAAGTTTTCTCCAATCTTCTTATAATATTGGTCAGCTAAAATGACAAATTGAAATTAATAGAAAGAAAGGCACAAGCTTGTTGACCTTACAAGACTATTAATGGGAAGCCACTATTTAAAACTAACAATTAAATAAAAAAATTCAAATAAATAGTTGTATCTCTTTATAAAAGTTGTATGTTTCAAAAAATATTACATTCTTATAGTTTTCCGTGAATTGACACAAGGATGCTGCAGGCTGCAAAATAATTAGAACTAATTAACAAGCGTCACGTGACCCGCTGTCTGCGTCGTAGAGTGAGAATCTGATGTGTCTGGAGTAATAACCCAAATCTAAAGACAAAACGTGTGAGGAGATGAACTGCTGTGCCGTAAAAGTGTGTTTGGTATCTTTACTTTGGGCCTTGGCGGCTCAGATGTGCGGCTGCAGCTCAGACATCCAGAGGAGGAGAAGCTCCGAGCAGAGGACGCAGCTCGCCCTCCCGACAGTCGCGTGCTCTGAGAAAGGGATGAGAGCTGCGTTTGGCCCTCTGGTCAAAGACAACCTGCGTGTCACAGGTGGAACCAGTGATTTCACTGAAGGGGATCGATAAACTGTGAAATTCTTATATTTCTGTTCCAGAACACTCTTTCTGACTCTGGTGCTGTTCTGTTCTGCAGACCCTGCTGGTGCTTTATATCCTGTGCTTGGTTCTGATGGATCCTGTGGAGTGAAGCTGAAGAACAACCAGAGCCTCTTGTTTTTTGGTAGATATGACAGCTGCTATGCTCGTATGGAGGTATTTCCATTTTTACACTCCAGTTGTTTAAATACAAACAGGAAATGGATCAAATTAGAGTTTCTCAGATATTGGCAGTGTTGTGCTAAAAAGGCTGTCTAAGAAGTTTTTTAGTTTCGAATGAATGATGGAAACAATCAGAAAAATAATATTTAAAAGCTAAGTTACAATTTATTTATTTTTTGGTAGGGAAGCAAAGTGCTTTTTCCTCTGCTAGTCCAATTGACGGGAGAGGATCGATGGATCAGAGTTAATATCAGCTGTCCTCTGATAAAGAGAAGTAAATCAAGGGTTGACCCCACACGTATGTAGCACCCCTAACTGTTCTGACTTAATATCACACTTTCTTTTTTCTTTGGTTGCAGTCCTGAATAATTTCTTGCAGCTGAGGATTGAATAATATTTTGCAATTTATCTATGCAGTTGACACTCGACTAAACTATACTTTGTCCCTGATGGATCATTAGATTATGGTCCAAGTCAAACTTTCTTTTGTAGAAGCCTATGCATATTTGATTTTAAATGTTTTTTTTTTTGTTTTATCTATTTCTATTTCAATATGTTTTAATTTAACTTGAGTTTTGGTGTTGAAACTGTTTGTATCTATGAAGAATAAACTATACTTTTTATAGATTTTGTTAAGAAATGAAATGCACTTATTTAAACATGCTATTTGCTTTTGCACTCTTTAGTTTTTGCTTCCCTGCTTTCCTTTGTCTTTTTGTCACATATTTGAACTGAATAAAGCCTCTGATGATTTACTTTAATCATGTCAAAATAATAAGTTTATTCCTTCTGCAGCGTTTCCCGGTGAGTGCATTGTTGAGAAATCTTTGCAGATCCAGTGTGGCCACCAAGTCATCAAGGAAGATGCCTGTACTAAGCTGGGATGCTGCTACAATACTCGCACAGCAAGCTGTTACTACAGACTCAACGGTAGAGATGGGTTTGTTCTGTCATTTTTGTGAAGAGGAGTTTTAATGCTTTTCCACAACCAACCTTCATTTTCCATTTTGACTTTTTGGGCAGCATGCTCTCTGGATGGACACTTTGTGTTTACTGTGAGGGCTGCAGACACCCACCCATCCATTGACCCCAATAGCCTTGTGATAAAGGATCAGCCTCAGTGTCTCCCAACAATCACAACCCCAGATGTTGCCGTCTTTAAGATAGGAGTCCAGGACTGTGGGGCAAAAATGAAGGTAAAGCAACTTGTCACGATGCCTAAAGCTTGGCTATGTGGCCTGAATATTGTCTTTCATTCATGTTTGTTAGATGGATGGAGATCTGGTGATCTATGAGGTGGAGGTGGAGGAGTTGCCTCCAAAAAGTAAAAGCCGGCCTTCACCATTTAGGTGTGTTATACATAAATCGCTTACACTGGTGTCACAGTCATCAGAGATTATCCTATTACGCTAGGGATGTGAAATGCATCAGAAAGTTTTGTGCTTTCAGTCTCCAAGTTGAGTGTGAATATGAGGAATCTGATCTAATACGTGCTAAAGATCTGCGGTCCTTCTACACTGTGACCAATCCTCCGCCTGTGGTTGCACAAGGAACCTTCAAGGTGCAGATGAGAATAGCTACAGGTAATAGAAAACCACTCTACAGCCTGTAATTAAAGAACATGTTCTTGAGACATTTTTCTGATGATGGAGGACATAAAAAAATTAGTTCAAAACTGAATTTGAGCGTGTCTTTATTAAAATTGTTGTGAATCAGGAGCTAAAGAAAAACTGCTGTTTTCTTCTGTAGATGCATCCTTCACATCCTTCATCCCTGAGGACCAACTTCCTCTGACAGTGCCACTGCGTAAAGCCGTGAATGTAGAAATCTCCATCGTGCAGCCGTCTCCCGATCCCACACTTTTTCTGCGTGTCAGAGACTGCTTCGCTTATCCCTCATCCAAACACTCTGTGTGGACTCTCATCCATGATGGGTAAGACGTTTGTTTCTGCGGTAACCTGGTAAAACGAGATGAGTGGGCCTCGCTGTTTCTTTATAAGATGTCCCAACCCTCTGGATAACTTGGGGAGCTCCGTGCCTGTCGATGACCGGGGAAGGACCACGTCTCACTCCCAGGTCAGGAGGTTTGATGTCAAGATGTTTGCCTTCATGGACCCCAATACAGGCCACCCAAGCATGGAAGAGGTAACTGAATCATGTTTTATCGTAACACAGCTGTATATTTCTACAAACCTAACTGCAGTCTCTTATTTAGATGTACTTTTACTGCTGGGTGGAGATCTGCACAGATGATGCTGACTGTGCGCAGCGCTGCACCTTGATCTGTGAGTGTTTCTGAGAACATTTAAAGTCTAACATAGCTTTTTGGTGTTTTAGTAACCTTTTCCTCTCTTTGTTCAGCATCTGAGGGAGAAAGGCAAAAAAGACAAACCAAACTTTCTACCCATCAGCTCCAGCTCGTCTCCTTTGGGCCGCTGCTGCAAGGCAGCACTGAAACGGATACAATTTCATGTGTGAAAGGAAACACAAAAATGTTTGAATAATTGTTTGAACATTTAAAGATTTCTTTTTTCTTTTGCAGTTTTTCATGGGTGGTTATATATTCTCTCTGCTGTTGGAGCTGCTCTGGTGTTGGTTCTGCTAATTGTCTGGTTACGGTTCAGGTGTCAGAAGACTGAGGGGCAACAAACATATGTTTGCAGTGAGCAAGTTCAATAAATCACTTCAAATATGAATATTTTCATTTACCTTTCATCTCAGTGGGATGCTTTATGAAAAAACTCACAGGATTTCAGAAATTCTGGGAGGTGCTGTTGGATTCTCCTGTTTGATCAAATGCAGATCAGTGTGCAGAACGTCTTGGATAAAATGATCAGACAATGCTCCACACCTGAGACTGCCATTCCAAACAGAGGCACACTAAAATCAAGAAAAGTGAAGAGATGGTACAGACAAAAAGCAAAAATCTTTAGTGTTTATACTATGTGGCAAATCTTGGAACAGAATGAACTATTAACTACATGAAAAATGGGTTCTGAAATCCTCCAAGAACAATTATTTCTGCTGGTAATTGTTTGGCAGACAGCCAGTGCAATTACTCATTAAATAAGGTCCTCTGGTTTATTTCAAGCAATAAAAACAAAGGGCAAATATGTAAAAACCCAAATGTCTCGAACCTATTTAAGATATTGGTTCATAAATTGGAGAAAAAAAAGATGCTATCTTCTTGACAGTGTTACTCTTAATCATTCTAATTGGATTTATTAATAGAGCACTTTTCCTGCTACAGAACATGTCAAAGTGCTTTTCACAAAGTGAATAAAAATACTGGTAATCATAATAAAAAAAAAAGCACATTCTACAAAAAACAATCAGGAAAAGCAGTTCATAAAATCAAATGAAAACATAAGTTAAAATAGCTTACAAGCTAAGTAAAAAAAGATGAGTTTTTTTGTTAAAAGTTAAAGTTTCATCAGTTGTCACCTCAGTGTGTGAAACTTGTTCTCCGCATTTGACCCATCCCCTGGAGGAGCGGTGAGCTGCAGTCACAGCTGTGTTCAGGAACTATTTGGTGTTTTAATTCCCCAATCCAACCCCTTAATGCTGAGTATCAAGCAGGGAGGCATTGGGTCCCATTTTCAGAGTCTTTGGTATGACTCGGCCTGGATTTGAACTCATGACTTTCCAACCTCAGGGCAGACACACTACCACAATAAATGGTGTATACTTGTATAGTGCTTCTCTACCTTCCTTGAAGGCCCAAAGCGTTGTACAGTCACATTCACACTCTGATGGTGGCTCTGCTGCCGAACACTGGCACCAACCTTCCATCAGAGGCAATGTGGGGTTCTGTGTCTTGCCCAAGGACACTTTGACACGTGGACGGGCAAGATGGGAATCAAACCTGCAATTTTCCGATCATTGGCTGACCGCCCTACCACTGCACCACGGACTCCTCCTGGCCTCCCCATAAAAACCTCCACAGTGGATGAAGCCCTCCCTTTATCAGGTAGGCCGTTCCACAGGTGGAACAGTGCTGTGGCCCCGCCGTAGGTTTTTGTTGTGACGTTTGGGACCACCAGCAAACCTGGACCTGAGGACTTTGAGAGGGTCATAAACTAAAAGTTATTCTGATTAGAAACAAAGGTCAAATTCCATTAGGTTTTTGTAAACTAATAAAACAATTTTAAAACCAATCCTAAAGCTGACTAGGAGCCAGTGCAGAGAATTCAAATGGAAGTGATGTGCTCCTCTCTGGTTCAAAGACCTGCAGCTGAGTTTGAACAAGCTGCAGCCAGTTATTTATTATAGAGTATTTGCACTCATACATACAGTACAAACATGACACATTAAATCCATTAAATAGAATGAAGTGGAAAAACAAGCGTTTGTGGGTGAGTTTGCACCTTTCAAATATTTGCTGTATTAAGTAATCCCAAACCATTTAGTTTAATCCGAAGCTCTTTTTGTTAGTTTCGCTTTAGACATTCTTATAGAGCAATAAAGTAGACGTTAAACTTTACTGTCTTTTTCTGCAGGGGGAAAAAAAAGCTAAATTACTTTGTCACGTTCTTGGAGTTTAAGCTTTATCGTCTTGTTTTGTACCTTTAACAGTGATATTTATTTGTGCTTTTAAATTTATACTTTGAAATAATTAGGTTAAGGTATCTATGCATCCATCATTTTGGGAGTGAAGTGTTTTATAAATAAATATAGAGCTGATGAGGAGCCTAGAGTAAAGGGTGATGGAAGCTTAGTGATGCTTTAGCAGCATAAGCCTGCAATGTGGAGGGCAATTATCTGTCTGTGAGGAGTGTGTCTTAACACACCACAGGTATTGAAACAATACTACCTTTATTAGCCACATTAAGATGTTCACAAGTTACTTCTATCTTATTCCCGCTTAGCAGATGATTTACAATTAACCAAAACTTTGAAACTGATCTCATTTTTGTTGAACTTTTTTGATGGTTACGTCCAATAAGCGAGAAAATATAATTCAAGGTATTTTTTTTTACCAACACTGCTTGAAAAAAACAGGTGTGAAAATTGAATCACAAAAACAAAGACAGATTAGATTTTTCCTTCAAAAATGTGTTTTATTTCTACTGAAAAGCATAGACATCATAAAAAGACTCAGTAAGGTTTGAATTTTCTCTGTGCCCTCAGTAGAGCTATTCTCTGTTTGTCCTCTTCAAACATTTTCCTCAGCTCAGCAATGTCTGTAAAAGAAGAAGATTAACAAAATATAAAGGTTCCAGGTTAAATCTAGTAGAACTTACGTAACTTACGTTCTTTCTGCGTGTTTCTGTGCTGCCAGGTGTAGAAGTTCAGGAGCTCCTTCCTCTTCTTCTTCCTTTTCTCTTTCTGCAGAGTTTTCTGGTTAGCAGCCTCGCTGTGAGGACGGGCTTTAGCGCCTTTGTGTCCTCTGGTTACTTTCACCCAGCCTTCTTCTTCCTCTTGTTGCCTTTCAGCCTCCTTTTTCTTTTGCTCTGCTTCCTGAGAAAAAAAAAATACAAGCTTGTAGTGAAGCTGTTGGAACAATAATAAATGCCTGAATCCAAAGTAGAATGGAAGAATCCACACCTTTTCTTTACGCTCATCATAGTTCTGCATGAAGTTGTCAACTTTTTGCTGGAGTTTGTCTGGTTGGATGAAGGACTCTGAATACTGCTGGATCCATTCTGTAGCAGGTGGAAGAAGAAGACAAGGGTGTCAAACTTCCGATTGGCTCTTTTCCTGAATACACTGAAAGGAATCACTCACTCTGTACGCCTGTTTTCACCGGACGCTGCTTAGTTGAGACCACCAAGGGTGTGTCAAAGGGATAAGACTTAACTGCTTGCAAACTTGAGGAGTTTTTGAAGACGATGTAACCGACTTTGAAACCCTACAGGAGATGAGAGTTGATAAATAATAATGTTGACAACCAAAGATGCTGAAGGATGAACGGATCAAACATTCACATCAGCCCTGCACCAATTATAGTCTAAGAAATGTAAACACTGAATCAGAAAGTTAAAATAATATTTCTAAACTGCTCCTTATTTCAGTGCTTCCTTCATGTGCGATTCTTGTATGCCTAAAAGACTAAACATAGACATTGCACAGAAAGTAAATCACCAAGTGTACAGGACAACAAACCTGCTTTTCAGGTGGTCTAAAGACCTTAGATATTTTGGGTCTAGATTCCTGGGATGAACCCGGGTGATCCCTCAACTCGACCGACTCAATGTTGCCAAACTGGGAGAATAACTCTTTAACAACAACCTGAAACATAATGAAGGATCAAAATGGGGGGGTGACAACAGCACATAAGTGAGGAGTATTCAATGAAACCAGTAGGAAGCAAGTGATAAACTGAGATTTTCCAATTATTCACGTTACTTGGTTGCACTAAATTAACAGACCAAATAAGACCGGGATTAGAAAAGGTTTTTTTTTTCTCTTTATTCTCTTTCAAAGTAAATAGCTTTAACAGAAAATCGATTGACAGATTTGAATTGGATTGTGTAAGACATCTCGAGACATGTTCTTTTTTCCATCTTCAGTCGTAGCTCACCTCTGAACAGTAGGGAGGAATGTTGAGCAGAAACAAAGTTCGGTCCAGAGGTCTGTGCGAACTCTTCTCTGCCCGCACTTTGTGCTCCTTTACATACAGACAATGGCGAGCAGCAGTACCGGAGCTGAACTGTAAGGAGAGAACTGCACAGACGAGCAGAAACAGCATCAGCTCAACAAACGAGTGTCTCCTACCTCACAAAAACAGACGACAAAAGATCCAAATACACTAGAATATTACACTTCTCTGTTTACAATAATTAATTTCGGCTAATTTTAATTGAAAGTAGATAATAAATACCCGAAAACCCTCCAGGAATAACCCACGGCTGGCCATGGGCATGTTTTTGCTTGGAGGGCGCCATGCTGTCGGACGTGACGTCAAGCCGGAAGTCACTTTTTCATACTTTATTTAAAAAAAACAACCCAAAAAGGTACAAGTTGGTTTTTAACAAATGTTTGACAAGAAGTTGGTCAAATTACTAAGAAATTTGTTTCAGATAAATATCAAGGAATTCAACAAAAGTTACAATCTTTGTTTATTTAAATCTTTGGACATGTGAACGTTTAAATGTCAAAGTATGTTTGGTGATTTCACCCTCTTTGCAAATCCACCCATTTGTTTCCTTGGTCATTCACACATTTCTCAGACATGTTTAAACAAGCTGAGGTTTAGCTTAAAATTCCACTTAAGAAATGGTTCTTGTCATTAGTTTTAAAATAAAAGATTTAAGCGTTTTTTAATGTAAAATAAAGCCTAAAATCTTTTAGCTAAATTATCTATTTTTATAAAAATAATACAGGTTACCTTTTTTTGTGGAGAGAGGCCCTCCAGCTTCCCTTTTTTTGAATTATGTTTATTGTTCTTTTTCATCACAATTAATCACAATGTTTTATGAGTTACAATTTTTACAATAGGCAGCTTTCTAACCAAAAAAAAGGCAAGTGAGAACATTTTTCACTCATTTTTATTGTCTGAAATGCTTAATCTATCCATCTTCTGCTCATCCGGGACCAGGTTGCGGGGGCAGCCAGGTGACCGATCTTCTCACCCCATCTCTAGGGGAGCACCCAGCCACTTGTGATAATCTTGCCCTTTTCATCCAGGATAGATAAGCATTCCGGTTTGCCGGCAGCCTAACGACCTAGTTTGTTCCCCACTTCACACAGCCTACTTCGAGCGTAAAAAATACTAGCTTCTGCCTTCTGGGTTAAAAGTTGATTTAGAGCTGATAGCATAGCTTCTGTCTTTTTGAGCAAAGATGAAGAAAAAAATGCCCTCAGCTGCCTGTCAAGGTCCAATAACTCCTTCTCAAGCTCAAGTTTTTGTTTTAGAGCTTTTTTTATGTGGTATATTTTATTATAGCTCCCCATAGAAAAGATTTTAATGTTTCCCAGTGTTGTAGGATTGGTATCTTCATTGTCATTGGTTGACAAGAAGAGCTCTATATAAGTAATACAAGGTGGGTTATTTAAAAGTGAAGGGTTTAAACAGCAGTGACAAAGGCACTGGTTGTGTTTGGGGTGGTACAGTCTTATAAACATCTGAATGATCTGATAAGAGTGACAATTCTCAACTCTTTCCAAAATCAATCTTCAAAAAACAAAAAAATAGTCAATTTGAGAAAAGCTTTTCACCCCGAAGAATCCACCACACGTCAAATAACTGTAAATCAAAGCCTTTCCCATTGTGGCTTGTCTCATTTGGGAAGACATACTTTTATTTGGAGGGTTTTGGTCCAGCTCAGGATTCCTGGTTCAAGTTAAAATCACCTGTGAGTATAGTAAATGGAGTTACATTTGCAGAAACCTCAAAGTGCATAAAAGTAATTTAAGTAAACATTTGGAGCGTTGTTTGTTGAATATGACGATACTTGACTGACCCACTGTCCCTTGACCTTTTGATGTTCTTCATCATTAAGATGGGTTTCTTGTACGAGAGTTATGATGTTCTACTTTTTGAATCAGGTTAATATCTTTTTACGTATAAGGCATTTATTCATTTTAGATTTAAAGAAATATGCTTAATCTCACTCATGACTCAAAAGCAAAGTCTGTGTACTCTTTATGTGAAATAATCTGTAAGAGGAAAGAAAAAAACAGAGAAAAAACAAAACACAAAAAAAGCCAGACCGGATTACCAAAACAAAAACAAGCTGTGTATTGAGACCATGTTGTGGTGGTGGTGGCTCAAAAATCACTTCATTAAAGGCAGCCGGCCCCTCATTCTCCCCCCAAAAGTCCCCTTGTGTTTCAAAATAGAAAGGTAGACATATGAGTCACAAAACTGCGCTCAGAAGAATGAAATTAAATGTTCCCGAATTTGCTAACAAAACAGATAAGCAAGAAAACTAAATGCTTGTCCAGCAGCACTGTTACTTTTATTTCTAAAAATGCATTTTTGGTATTTGTAGATACATAAATACCACACAGGGAGGCAGTATTAAGGCATACTGTCATTTGAAAGACAAAAGGTTACTGATTTTTTAAGAAATCCCATGTTAGTTTTTTCAGTTTAAGATGTTTTCTAAGCTGCTTCTAACGGATAGAAAAGATGCAATGACTTCACTTCAAGATGTCACCTGGAAAACTGAAAGCCTTTATCAACACATTGAATAAAATTCATTGTTATTCTGAAAGCAAAGAGGACTCTTAGACAACACATACAAAGCTTTCTATTTATTGGCGCCATGTTAGAGAGATGTGACAGCTTTCTACCCCTGCTGAGGGACAAAAGAAAGCGACTGAAAGTCCAAAACAAAGTGTAACATACAAACAATAATTGATGCGGTCAGCAAAACAACAGCTACAAACAGCACTGAGCGCCACAAGAGCTGAAAGACTCAGGAAACCTCACAGTACTGTCTGCATATTTTTTATTACATGAAATAATGTTTTTTTCTGAAACAAAATCTAATTTAAGCTTTAACTAAACTCACGACGAGGGGACGATTTCACGGGAAATTTAACTGATTTATCCTGAAAATGCCATTAAAAACACCTCTGCGGGAGTTTAAATGTAAACGTTACATTGCTCAATGATGACAATTCCACTCAGATATCAGATTAACATGCCTAAACCTTTACTTTACACTTGTTTTTTTGTCTGAAGGTAATGTTAAAAAAGAGCAAAAATTGACATATTCCTCCCTCCTGTTTTACCAAACTGAATAAAACATCACACCACATTGGAAACAGGCGACATTTGTTCCCACAAAAACAGAATTTCACATTCTCCACAGCCTCAGCTAGTATTTGTTCACTATCATGAAAGAATGTGGACTCCTGGAAAAAAAAAAAAAAAAATTTCCAAAGTCCACATTGAGAAAAGCAAACAGATATGGTTTGTATTTTACAGGTGAGCTATATCTTAATGCGAAA
Source organism: Adrianichthys oophorus (assembly GCA_036245035.1). Taxonomy (NCBI): domain Eukaryota; kingdom Metazoa; phylum Chordata; class Actinopteri; order Beloniformes; family Adrianichthyidae; genus Adrianichthys; species Adrianichthys oophorus. The sequence continues at coordinate 5,292,221 of BSAI01000125.1, forward strand.
GGCCGTGGTCTGTGAACTGGGGGTGTCTGAGGTGGTGGTGGTGGTGGTGGACTGCGCGGTGGACTTGAACAAAGCTTTGAGAATGGTCTGGGGATCCACCTCTGGAGTGGGCTGAGATGAGGATCTCTGGCCGGTGCGAGACAAAGAAGGGGGCAAACCGTCTTTCTTTGTGCTGCTGCCCGTCCCGGGAGTGTCACTCAGCCTCCTGTAGGAACCCAAAAGCAGCATGAATGTCTCAAAAACACAAAAGAATAAGCATGCTTCACATTTAATAATATTCCACATGTTTTATGTTTAGATTTTAAGTGAAGAGTAAAACTTCTCCAAATTTCTTACAGCAGAATAGGTTGATCAGAGGTGATCACATTTCCCTGAATATGAAGGTTACACTTCATAGGTTGACCTAGTGGTAAATAAAAAACTGATTAGGAGAAAAAAAAAACTTTCTTCACTGGAATATGTAGGAGCATTATTTTTCCACAAGCGCTCACCATCCAAGCAGCGATTGTTGTACTTCCTGTAAGCACTCACGGCATCCTCTTTGCGCACAAACACCACTTCAGCTACGCCCACCTTGACTAGCCGGGCTCGTTTCAAGGCACCGCACACACAGAACAGCTCCTGGGAGCATAAACACATCACACCCCCACAGTGAATCACCACACCAGCTCATGCATAACACCAAATAACAATTATAAGAAAAGCTTGAAGCATGAAGTTCAATCTGCTCACCACTATGTCTTCCTCTGTGACCCGAGGATGAAGGTTGTTCACGGTTATTTTGGTGCCTTCCAGGGGGCTGAAGGCGGGCTGCATGAAAAACACATCAGATTTAAAGGCAGGTGTTTCTTTAATCCTCTTTAAGGAAAGCTGCTGCTGTTACTGTAAAAGAGCTTAAGATATGATTATCTAAACTCTCTGAAAAAATATCCAACAATCTTTCCATTTTTTGATATAACGATGTTTATTACAGTTTACCTTTAAGTCCAATCACCATTTGATTTATTGTAAAATAGTTCCTAGTGGTTTTTAAATTTTGATTATGATGTTTTTAGCCAAAATTTTAAAAATTGTGTCATTTTCTTGGACATAGTTTCTGCTCCTGATTCACAACTATTTAAATTAAAGTTAAGTTTTTTTTTTCCTTTTCTGAATTTCTTTTAGGACATTTGATGATTTTGGTGCCACCACATTCAAATTATGACTAACCACGGTTGTGAGACAGAAGAGCTGAAAGTCGTGACAGGAATAAACTCACCTGTGGAGGAGTTGGAGCTGTGGTGCTGGTCTCTGCTGTGCTTTGCTGAAGAGTCCTGGAGACTGGCTGCAGAGCTGCAGTGGAGGTGCGTGTGGCGGCTGCGCTGGCGTTTGGTCGAGTGGGAGCCACAGGGACAGGAGGCCGTGGAGCCGTGTACGCATCGTTTTTAACCACTTTGGTGATCGGGGCCGACATGGAGAATGCAGACCCCACAGTACCAGACTAAAAAAGAAAACAAACATAACACTCCAAGTATCCCTTAAATGTACTAGTTTTGTTAAATGTCATGAATCTAAACTTACCCGTGATTGAAGCATATTGTTGGCAGCTGTTATCTTTATTTGTTTGTTGGAAGTCCCATCGATCTCATTCAAGTCAGGCTGAAAAATAAAGATTAATGTAGTTAGTCACAATTGTTTTATCAGAATCTAATACAAACCAAAATATGTAAAACACACAAGTTATTGTCACGTTTACCTTTAATTTATTTACAGATCAGTTTAAAATAAAATTGTACTGTTGTCAAATAATATATGGTTCATTATGTTTAACAGCCAGACATATAAGCATATACTGAACAGCATAAACTTTTAGATGTGTAGCAGAAACCGGAAAATTCTGAATAATATACCATCAACATAACACAACACATTCATTTCAACCAATACTCGAATCTCTGTCAGAATTACTTTTATTTAAAAGAAAAGGGTTTTTTATTCAAAATATGGAACCATGAAGCTCATAAGATCAAATCCCATTTCCAGGAAAAGCTTAAAAAATGTAACGACTTAAATTGTCAGCTGATGGAAGCCATAAAACCAACAGAAGATAGTGTGTACTCCTCCTGCGCTTCTTTCTACCCTCCTTTTGACTGCAAACATGGTCTTTAAATGTTAGAATTTTCAGAAAAACTGCATATGTCTGATCTTTTCCTGGAAAATACTTTCTTACTTATTACAAACCAGTAAATATGACTAATGATTCTAAAATGATTTATAATACATGACTTCTGCATGTAAGTGACTATATCTTCACTGAAACTCTTTGCTTTGGTGTGGTTTATGTCATAAATACAGATAGGAACATAAATACCGGTGCAGCTGCACGTATTCCACTTGACATCCCTAGAGGTCGTTGCTGAGGAAAAGAAAACAAATTGATTTCATAAAATAACAACATAAAAACAAAACTACGGTGGCCGTGAAGTGCAAATCACATCAACATATTACTCAGTGCAAAAACATTAAAGATCACGACGAAAAGGCAAGGCAAATAATTAAAAAACATTACGCTTAAAGAAATCACAAAATTAAAAAATGAAAATTACAAAAAAAAAATTTTTAATTTAATAAAAGTGAAAAAAAAATTAGAAAACAAAAATAATTTCCAGAAATCAAAATGAAATTTTAAAAAATGAAACATAAGAAACTGGAAAAGTTAGTTCCTATGGGACGTCACTGATTGGAAGTTGACGTTTGATTTTTTGACATTTGAGTTTTTTCAAATAAAGTCTTCAATGCCTGAATACTAATAAGTATAAGTAATAAGAGTTTTATGATTATTACAAAGCATATCCAGTATTGTTTCATGCTAAATAACTTTCAGTTGAAATGATGGACAAACATCATCATCCAATCAGCGATGTCAGTAAGTACAAACATTTTCAAGTTTTACCGAAAAAATAAAAACATTTAGGAAAATAAAAGTTATATCCACAAATCAAAATAAATGTTAAAAAAATGAAACAAAAGAAGAAACCGTTGAATGATTTGTTGGTGTGATTTGCACTTTAGGGAGACCGTACAAAACCCTTGATGTCACTTTGCTTCAAATCTGCAAATTTATAATCTAACTTTATAGCACTGCCCCCTCACCTGTATGGTCTTGGTAATTTTTAGAGGTGGAGCAATGGCTGTTTGTGTCGGTATTCCTCCGAGGCTCCTCTTAAGGCTCAGCCTGTCGCGAGCATCCATAACTCTCCCATTGTTGCTCAGCTGCGGTGTAGTGATGCCTCGTGTACTCAGTCCTTGTACAGCAGAGCTAAACTGCCGCGCATTGATGCCAGAAAAGTTACTGACGGTTTGTATCTGTATGGGAGGAACCAGAGTTTTGCTCTGCAGCTGCTGTGTAATCACAGCTTTTAGTGTTGTTTGTGCAGGGGCGCTGGAGAGCGTCTGCCCCTGCTTGCGTGATGTGATCATCTGCCGGGCATCCTGCACAGCTGATGCACCTCCCCTGCCACGAATTTTAAAACGAGCGTCTTTTTGAACAAGTTTTTCTCTGGCATCTTTTACTTGAAAACCTGGAATTAAAAAGAATACGTTTTGGAGGAATGTAAAAAATAGTTATTCAACAAAGAATCTAATATTAAGATGAGTTTTACCCTTTGTCGCTCCCACTCCAAGCCGCTGTCTTACATCACTTGTTCCAATTTTTTGTCTGGCATCAAAACTTTTGCCATCTCCCCCTGGACCCCATCCAAATGGAGGCCTGAGGACAAGTTAAACCATGTCAGCAAACAGCACAACGCAGAAATGACAATCCCATAGAAGGTTCCTATATCAATTTACTATTCCTCTGTTAAAATGCAATACATAACATCCATTTATTCAATTCAATTGCATGTGTATTATGTGCATAATGGTGATGTAAGTGCAATTAGTTATTATTCACCAGTGCAATATTACCTTAATCTTTGGCCAACAGCACTTAATTTATGTGCTGTTAACTTATGATGTATAACTTTTAGAACTTTAGAAGGCGACATTTGTTACTGGCTCAATAGAAATATGCATTTTCAGCAACAAACAAGCCCAGGCTAAAAACTAGAGAGGATCTCGGCGGGGGTCTTGGTGTGGGGATGCCTGGGAGCTCTCCCTCCTATTTTTTTTTCTTTTCATTCCTTCATCCACTTCAGCTTAACATAACATTCACCTGAGCACAGGCGTTGGCTCACCTTTGCACCTTCAAATAGTGTGCGTGACAGAATGTAATGCTTTACATGTGTTGGTTGGTATGCACAAGTGTGTGTGTGAACTGGATGTGGACAAATTTGTGAACACTCTCGGAGCCGGCAAGTATGTTTGTAACAGCTGAGTGTGTGGACAGGCCCCGCCCATTTTAGACCAACACTCACTATTTTAATGGGTATAAGCTCCAGCATTTTGTTGCCTGTAGATTCGCAACTCTACTTTCCCTTTCCATTAGTCATCCTCTAAAATCTATAATCCACCGTCTCCCCCCCCTTCTTTTTCCGTCCGGTCCAACAAAAAGAACACAAACAAAATTAATATTAATAAAGTTTCGTTTAAATTACAAAAGGGGCTTATACCAACATACAATTTGTGTTCCCAATGATTTACAACCCCCGATTGTAAGAGTAAAATCTGTCTAATAAAAGAGGCTTTCAGCTCATATCTATCTGCTCAGCTGTTGGACAGGACAAGTTAAAAAAATAAAAAAATAAAAACTAGAGAGGATCTTTAAGCTTTCTGTCTAATTAATGTTTTTGAAATACACTTGTAATAACATATGTCCATTAAGTAGCTTAAAACAAAAACCCAGCATAAATGTAAAAATAGTAACATTAATTCAGAAAATCTAAATATATCACAAACCTTATATATTGTATAAAGTATAAAATGCAATTATGTAATATTCTTGATTTTTGATTGATAATTAATACTCGAGTTAATTATTTTATGGAATGTGAATAAATAGTAAGTCTCTCTATCTATATTTTTGGTTAAAATTTTTAAGAATCACTCCAATCATCTTTTGATCTATTTTAAGTGTTACCAGTGGTCTTTGAATTAAAGTTAACATCCCATTAGTTGTCACCCATGTAGGTGTGTAAAATTGGTTCTTGACCTGTCCAATAGGGGAGCGGTGAGCTGCAGGCACAGCCACGCTCGGAACCATTTAATGCTGAGTCAAGCAGGGAGCCACTTGGTCCTATTTTAAACTCATGGCCTTCCAGTCACAAGGCGGACACTCTAACACAAGGCCACTGAGGTGGTTTATGATTATGATTAGTTAAAATACAAAAAAATAAATAAATAAACGGTTATTTTCTGGAACATAGCCCTACAGAGTGGCAGGAGTTCATTAGAAATTTGCCTCTGAGTTGTGGGTGGAACTGT
>BSAI01000125.1:5297630-5400279 GCA_036245035.1 Adrianichthys oophorus
GACTCACAGTCTCCCATACCCCCTTAGTGTCATTTTCCAGGTCATATTTTCAGCAGAGCGGCAGGAGTTCATTAGAAATTCACCTCTAAGTTGTGAGCCGTGCTGTATGTGTGGAGTAAGCCCGCCCTCACATCCTGTCATCCATTTGTTTAAGCCATCTCCTACTAGCTTACAGCTCCTCACACCCCCAATCTAACATTAGCGGTGCAACAAGAATGGTGACCAATATTGGAGCTATCCAGCCATATAGTTTTGAGCCAGATACCAGCTCGGAAATGCAATTTTGAGATTGTTTTTTTAAATATATGTCCTATATCACACAAAAAAATGACACAAGAACATGTGAAACACAAAAAACACAATTTGGGATCATTGGGATGGAAAAAAATACTAATCATATTAAAAATAATAACTTTTAAGATTTAAAAAAAATCATCATAACCATGCCTACACGAATAACCAGTGGTGGGGGTGGGGTGGGGGGATATAAATAAGAATCATGTAAAATTTGTTGCTACTTTTATATTGACAATGTTGTAAAAACGTTTTTTTTTTTATAGGAAACTGTGAGACACGCTTTGCTAACGTTTCTGAGGCTGCCCAGCTTAAATCTGATCTTTTCCAATATTTGCTTTGTTGGCGTATGGTCATCTGTACTGGCTGTACAGCAATCAAACAACACGGATTTTAACCGACGAACCAGGTAAGTAAACAACAGTCCATTTAAATAAGTATTCCTGAAGAGTTTCGAGGCGAAACCCCGCTTCGCCACAAGCACAACTATTACCCAAACATCCTCCACCAAACATAAGAGCGAAACTATTGGAATCATTTTCACATTTTCTTACAACCACCAAACATTTTTTTAAAAAAATTTCCTGGCTAAATAGAGTAGAAGTAAGTATCAAACTTGAGTGAAACATCTTTTTTTCCGAAGGCCCACAGCAAAATATGCTAACTTAGCCTAGCGTTCACGATGTGAGCTGTGAGCTTTCGATACCCACTGGTCGACTAACAGCTTTGAGTGAGCGTGCTGCATTTAGCAATTCAAATATTTGTTTGGTATAAAGAAAATCTATTGTTTTTCACTTTAAAACGTTTGTAGGTACCGTTTAACAGGAACTTTGAGGTTAATACCGCGCCGACGTATGACTTCATCCAAAGAAACGTCTGCCATCTTCTTCTCCTTGCTTTCTCATGCGCATGCGCAACTTCAAGTCGATTACCCCCGCAGAAGTACTACGGAAAAGGAATTGGGCCAAAAATCCTGCCAGAAATGTTAATAAAATCTGTTTTTCTAACTAGATTTTATAGTAGTTACCAAAAACTTTCCTCACAATTTAGTGGATATGGTTTACCAGATCCATTTAGGTGAAATATGGTATACAGTGAAAAACCTTTACTGAATCAGCCGCGACAAAGCTAAAATACCGCACGCCAATGAAGATAACCCAGAAACCATTGCAGCCTTTTTAAAAAATCCAGTAAATGCTTACCAAATGTCGGCCTTGGATACAGACAAAGTCAAAAGTTTAATTTTTACGTGTGGTCGGTATTCAGAGAGGTTTAAAGTACGATGTTAAGCATGAAACAACGTTGACGACATAATAACCATAACTGAGAGTTCTAAAGCACTGTCTCTATAGCGGTGTGAGGACAGTGGGAGAGTATGCCTTAAACTGATGAGTAAGGAAAATAACGATGCGGGGTGACGCCCGTATCCTCGTCGTTATACGAGAGGAATTTTTGACGGGGCATAGGCCTGCCTGCTGAGGTGACTTGCCTACTTCGTGAGATGCCTCGCGGGACCAGGGCTTCCCCCAATACCCTTAAATATGTCGTAAAAGTAAATCCTCACATTAACATATGCCGTGATGGACCGAACGCCATCTAAATTAGCATTACCGGTTATTTAAATAAGCAGTTAAAATGTAGTGTTATCAAATAATAAACAATCATGATATTAAACAAATTAAATAATGATTTACGATTGTTGACACATCTTAATGTGGAAAACGCAGATCTTCCAACTAGTTTTGGTTGCTTTATTTAATGACTTCCGTTTATGTGTCAGAATAAAAAAAATAGAAAAAAGAAACAGGATTTGTCTGCTACAGTGTAAACACAATCTCCTCATAATAACAAACTTTAATGTAAAGTCACTTAAAAAAAGAAAATCATGACGTAAGCTGTATTTCCCCTCTAATATTGTGGCTTGGGCTGCACGGTGGCGCAGTGGTTAGCGCTCCTGCCTCCCAGCAAGAAGGTTCCCGGTTCAAGTCCTGGCTGGTGGACCTTTCTGCGTGGAGTTTGTATGTTCTCCCCGTGCATGCGTGGGTTTTCTCCGGGTACTCCGGCTTCCTCCCACCGTCCAAAAACATGCTTCATAGGTTCGTAAGTTAATTGGTTACTCTAAATTGTCCCTAGGTGTGAGTGTGTGTGATTGTGGCCCCTGCGACAGACTGGCGACCAGTCCAGGGGTGTACCCTGCCTTCGCCCATGAGTAGCCGGGTTAGGCTCCGGCAACCCTGTGACCCCAAAAGGGATAAAGCGGATTGGAAAATGAATGAATGATATTGTGGCTTTTGTAAAGCAGTTCGAGCTCTGCCCGCACAATATCTGTGTGTCGGGTTCTAAACTCGATTTCCCATGGTGCACCACGCCTGGAACAGATCAGATGTGCACAGTAGCTGCCTCTCACAGCTCCCTCGCATCGGAACCTGGCGGACAGGACAAATGGCAGCAGCTCTGTCCCGCGCCCTCAAACTGCCCGGTAGGATGATGCTGGACTCTGACGGACCCTCAGCAGAGCGATCCGGTTACGCGATGGAATCAGAGACGTTCAGCCCGCGTGCAGCTCCCGGAGCTTTATTTATTTATTCAACCGATTTATTGAATCCTCACGTTTTGCTGTACTATCTATAACATTTCTGCCGTCATTGTAGCGCGGAGCTCAGTGTCTCGCGGGTGTGTTACAGATCAGTCGGTCATCCTGTAAGCAGCATGCTGTGTTGTGGTCAGCGCGTGAGCTAGTGGCTAACCGACCCGACGTCTAAAAGCAAGAGGAGCCGCGCACCTGCAGCTCAAGCGCGCGCGTGAAGATCAGGATCGGAACCAGGCAGGCCTTAAAAACGAGATTTCTGTCATTGGAAACAAATAAAACTAAGATATTCATTGTTATTGATAACATTTATGTGATAATTCATGTTTATTACACTGGAAAAAGATCAATTTTAAAGGTTTCCATTATATAACCTGTTTATTATAAAATTATTAAATATGGTGTGACCTATTTTGACTAATCCATGCCTGTTTTTTCGTTTTTTACATATTGATGAATTGAAACAATGAAAGTATATTTTAGTACAAATTCATGCTCCCTGACCTCCTTTGTCATATCATTAGATGATCATATGGGGCATCTTCTCTGTGTTTTGCCCACAAACTGTTGTAAAAATGCCCGTAAAGGTGAGGCGGACTAGTTTCATGGTCTTTTCTGTGTGTCTCTGCAGGGAAGAAGGGGTCTGAACTGGGGGAGTACGACCCCCTCACCCAAGCGGACAGTGAAGATGAGAGCGAAGAGGACGACCTCGTGCTGAACTACCCCCGGAATGGCCTCAGCAGGGACAGCTGCCTGGCGTCCGGCTCCACGAGCCTGCGCGGTGGAAGATCCCGCCGAATTGTGGGCGCCACTGACGACATGCAGGAGGAAGATGAGGAGGACGAGTGGATGGAGAGGCTTCCCAAAAGGCAGGACAGAGATCACGTCAAAGCCTCTCAGTACTGGGGCCACAGGGACTCGGCTCGGGAGAAGATGGGGGAGGACACGGGGTCGGCGGCAGGCTCTGTGTCGGGCATTCGGGGCACAGACGACAAAAGAGGGAGGGGCAAGGCTGTCCGGAGTGCGTTTTTCCTGGTGCCTCTGTTCTGCGCCACCTTGCTGGTGCTGCTGTGTGCCTTCCTGATTCCCTGCCAGAAGCGAGAGCTGCAGAAAAAGCTTCAGTGGGCGAAAGCGCTGGGGGATGCAGGAGGTGAGGAGCTTCTCAACACAAATACTTGCATTTCTCTGAGAGTCTTTAAGAAATATAAATACTCATTAAGAGCTCACGTTGCTTGTGATGACAGTAATTGTTGAGACGTCCTGTTGTCAAGGCAACAGCAGCCTTTCATTTGCAACTGTTGACATAAAACCCTTCAGAAAACCATTCAGGATTTAGTTCAGCTTGAATTTCTGTCTTTTATTTTTTCTTTGTTAAACCAACTCTGTAGCCAAAGCTTTGTTCTCCAATTTCTCTCACTTTTCTGCACAGGCGTCACTTCCCCCCCACTGGCATTATGGGACGTGGATGGAGATTCAGTGCAGGATGTGCTCCTGGGTGTGACGTCCAGATCCAATGACACGCGCTCAGCTCCAGGAAACAAAGGTGAACTCCGCCAAAGATCGGACCTGATCAAACCTGACGTGCTTGTCTTCTGGGAACGATGAATTCGAGCGTTTCATGTGAGAAGGGAGGAGTCGATGCAGAGAGGATGAGGGTGTTCAGCACAAGTTGACATAGTTCTTGCTCCACAGCCTCATATGATTGTTGACTAAGGTTTTTTAAGTATTTGTGGCGGAAATACCAATATGTATGTATTTTCAAAAACATATTTGAATGATAATTTATGTTTGAGATCATGTTTGTGGATTAAACATAGAAAACACACCGAACTCAGTGTTTTGAACTTGTCTTTCTTAGTGTCTACCTGATGTGTGCATGTGCTGCCGGTGATTGTGTTGCATGAATTTGCTGCTCTCTGCAGTTTTCAGCGTGGTGGCCGTGTCTGCTGTCGGCGGTCAGGAGCTGTGGAGGAAGTCCATGCGGGAATCTGTCATGTGGATCCAGTGCGGGCTGCAGTTCAGCGGGCAGCCGTCATGGCCGGTGTGCTTACTTGTGGGAAAGTCCATCATCATGGCGGTCAATGGCACAACCGGTGAGATGAACTCTAAATCAGACGGCGCTTTTCACCACAGAAAACAGTCAATTGATAGTCTCTGACATTCTGTATTAAATAACTAAATAAAGCTCCATGTTTAGATCATTATTTGGATTTATACATTTAAGAACCTTTTTCAGAACCAATAAAACCAACAAGTTTTCTGCCTTCAGACACAATTAAAGACCCACTCCGATTAAAATTGTGTTTTTAACATGTTCTTGTAGCATTTTTCTGATGATGGACAACGTCAATTCAGAAAATTAAGCCTGAAATTGCATTTTTGAATTTTGGATTTTGGCTAAAAACAGTAAAACTATGATTAAAAGATCACTTTACAATGGATCAAAAGATGATCGGAGTGGGACTTTAAGGTTTTAGAATGTGAATTAGACCTTAAACCTGCAGAAAGATGGAATCGAATCCCTACGTTACTGAATATTCTGAACAGTAAATTTAACAAACTCTGCTTTGGCTGCGTAGGGAAGAAGCTGTGGTCGGTACCGCTGAAGAACATTGAATCTCAGGCGGTGCTGCTCCCGGACCTTCAGGGGGACTTAGTCCCGGATCTGCTTGTGGCCACCCTCCCCACAGATGAGGTTTGTCTGTTGTGACACAAGAACAGCCAGTTCGCAGTACATTTCGTCTGCAGCGTGACTCTGAAAACGTGGCCAAACAGCTTAATTATCAGAGTCAATCTGATGTTTTGATGCGTCCAGCAGCCTAGCACATCTCTGCATTTCAACTGATTTATATGTTCAGACATAACTAGAGTTTGATCATGAGCTGAAGGTTTGCATTTCTGAATTTTTCTTTTTATATAATATGTTTTATTTCTCATATTGACATTGCAGGCTTTGGATTTGTCTCTGACTTTAATCTCTGGATTTACTGGAGCGAAGCTCGGACATCCCGTCCCCTTCAACCTGACAGGACAAGGAAAACTGATCGGTCCGTTGCTGCATGAAACCCAACAAGGAGCCTATTGCATCCTGTTTGGAATCGGTAAAGCAAAAGATGTCGTCATCTACGCAGACCGTTCACAAATTTTGTTTCATGTGGAAGCAGAATGTGACCATGTGGCTTTAACCCTGAAAAAATGGATCCTTCAGGTAATGTTCAGGCCATCTTTTTGCGGGACCTCTACATTCAAGCCACTGGAGAAATGCCGCTAACGCAGAAACTGAGGAGGAGGGACCCGAAATGGGAGGGGCTTAGAAAAAACAACTCTTCCTCTCTCATACACATCTACAGGTATTCCTTAATGAACACTTTAATGATGCTTTTGTCTGTTAAAATGCTTGACTTACTTGATGCTTCTTGTCCAATCTTTTCTTCATGAAACTTTTGATCAAAGTTAAATGACTGATGCATATTTGTAAAAGAATTTTATCTTTTTAGAGGAAGAAACTGTGCATAAACGCAGGGAAAGTTTGAAAGCTTTAACTTTTTTTATTAACTGCTGCAATACTATTATGCATGTTGAATTGTTAACGTTTTAATTTCTTAAAATGTAACTTATGATGTGATTGCTTATCTCAAATAAAGCATATATAAGATATAGAACACGTTTTAACTGTAGGCAGTGTTAACTTGTAAACAGACCCTGTCATTTTTTATTGACTTTTTATAAAATTCTTATTTTATTTTATGAATTTTTATGAAATAACCAAACTGAAAAGTCAGGAAAAGAAATGTACTATGAAAAATTGTTTGTAGGAAAATCTAAACTAAAAGATCATATTTATAGTTTGTATAAACTCTTTTGATCTTTGATGCTATGCTTTCACTTTTCTCCAGTGGATCTGAGAGCGTAGAGTTCCTGCTTCCTCTTATGGCTGGTTTTGGCAACAACCGCTACAGTTTGGACACAATTTCCAACCTGAACTCCTCCAGAAGTGACTGGGTGCTGGTCTATGGATCCAGCAAACTGTCTGTGCTCAGGCAGAAAGATCTGCACAAAGACTGGACCTTCAGCTCGCCTCCAATCCACAGGTACGGCTGTGCATCAGTGTGTGCGGAGGAATCCTCCAGTTTTGCTCACATATTAAAGTAGCTGAAAGTAGGAGTTTTTTCCTGTCACAGCCAGCCAGCAGTGGGACACTTCAATGATGATGGAGTCCTGGATCTTTTCATTCAGCATTCAGCAAATGGTGTCATGAAGGTAACAGTTTTCATTTTAAGGGGAGGTTACAAATACTGTTTGTGTTGAATTGATTGACCCAAAACTCCTTTTTTTCTCTTAGACACTCATGGTTAATGGTTCGAATGGTCAACTCCTGTGGACGGCAGAGTTCGTGTGTCCCCGGCTCGTTTTGGACACGTCTGTGGTCTCCACCTCAACAGGCCAATCAGCTTTCTTGTTCTGGGCCAGCGAGCCAATCGCAGGGCAGAGAAATGCTACCAAGAGTACAGTGAGTCTGATCTGGCAAATACTATGATCAAAGCAGATTCATCATCATGTCAGCCATCTTTCAAATGTTCTGAACTCTTGTGTTTCTTCTACTGTCTAGACGACACCAGGGGTTTCTGCAGCAGAGCCGCTCATCCGGAAACTTTTCCTGATGCATCCTGCTTATCCCACCGTCCTGCTGGAGCTCAGTTCCACCACAGACACAGCTGTCACGTCTGCAGGTAGTCACCGAATGACCAACAGGAGACACTGTTTTAACACACATGACAAAAACAGCTCAACGTGACCTTAAGGTTCCTAAAGAGTCCATGTGAGGCTGTTTTCTAATGTCAAATGTATTTTCACAAGTATTCATTTTTGTGAATGTGAAATGATAGGGCGCAGAGATAGACAGATAAACAGAAAATAAAAACTTTTGAAATATGCTCAGATGATATTTTTCAGCTGACTCCTGGGTAGTTTATGCACTCTTTAACTTTAGAGTCAACTTTGTGATCCTAACCTTGAAGAACAGGTGTGGTGACATGAAGAGGGGGTTGAAATTGATTACTCTTTAAGGAGCTGAGTTTTGGTTACAAAAATGTAAAAATGTCTTCTATCCCTTACAAAGCATTTGTTTCTATCTAGAAAAAATAAACTGCATCCACTGCTGCCCAAAATAAAAAATAGAGCTGCAGTTTGTTACTTCCAAAAAAAAGCCTATTGATCTAATGAGGAACTATTTAGAATGGAAACAATATAATTTCAGTAAGGAGGAGCCAAATCATAATTAGAAACATTGCATGATTTTTATTTTTTGACAATTTTTATTGTCAGTTTATAATTTTTTAAACAAAAAAGTACATGGAAATCCTGACACTGACCGCTTCCTCTGACAGTGAGTTACCAGGAGCATCAGAAAGACGTCACCTATTTCACCGTGTCCTCTCGGCCCACACCTGACTCTGAACCAGGCGCCCAGATCCTCAAAAGCATGAACCTGAAAGCTGCCATCTCCAACAGCAGAATTGTCCGGTTGGGGAACAGCACCAAGACAGGGGCGGCTGTTAAACCTGGAGCCTTTGAGGTCAACACTTTCTTTAGGCGATTGTCCTTCAAGCTTTAGGTGAGACAGTCATTTTAGGTGATAACACTATTGTTTAAAGTGTATCAACCGCAGTGATTTTTTCTTTGTGCAGCCATGGGATCTGGTTTAACACTTTGTGAAATCCAGAGCTGAACAAGTGTGAGGAATTATGGACAAAAAGGACAGAAGTTGTGACCAACTGCACTAAGAAGACACTTCCAACTAATATGAAGCTATCGATATTTCTGTTTTGGTCACTACGCTTGTTTTTTTTAGTTCATTTTATGTTTGTAAAATGTAATTGTTTCTTTAGTAAGCAGTAGAAACACTTTAGTATTACTTTATCTTTTACACTAGTTTGTTTGAGACGCTAAAGCACAACAATAGTAGTTCAAGATGAAAGGAATGCATTACAGTTTTGCATATGGCTCTTCCAGTGTATGTCAGATTTTCTTACAAAGGTACTGATTGTTGGATTTCTGTTCAAAGTTTGTAAATATTGAATGCTGTACAGTATTTATTGCCTTTTTGTGTTTTTATGTTTAATTTCATAATGTAAATGATCCTCTATTGTTTACTATGAGCTGAAGCAGAACATAAAAAGAAACTTTAAAGCATTTTATTTTGTTTTTATTGCATGTTTACCAGATGTGTAACAATTAATCGGTCAATCAAATTATATTTTCACAATCCAACCAGACCAATCTGTCTGAGGCAATTTGTTAATTAAATTGGCCTATACCATTATAAAAACGTTTAAAATGAAATAATTTGATTCTATCAATATTGGGGGGAAAAACATTTGAATTGAAGCATGGTAGGTTTGTATTACTATAATGTAAAACCAACCAATTTGCTGTGATGGCAGCAAAAAGTGATCAATCCATCATTACAGTCAAATGTGTGGAAACACTGAATTTTGTAAAGACGTGACCATACAGTGTGGTAGAATGTTCTAATAATGTTCCATTTGTATTATTTTGATGAGGTAAAACAAGCATTATGAAACCAAAATATGAATGGATTAGCCATTAATTTATGTCTGCTTGTTTGTTTGTACGCATGTTTAATTTACACTTGATTATCTTCTGAGAGCGTGGATAATCGTGATAATCTGGAAAACTTCAGCTGCACTGCTCAGTACCGGGTCACAATGGTTGAATTTATGGCTAAAGACGTTCTGGATGGATTTTATGTCAGTGAATCGGATCGTTCAAAATGAACCGATATCGATTATATGAATCGAATAGTTGAAATGTGCACCCCTGATGCTTACATTTGGGAGGGCGCTGTTTGACCGCTGGGTGTCGCTGTTGCTCCCAGAAAAGCCCCGCCGAGTTCCGTATCGCTGCCGTGAGAAAGGCTTCAAACATGGCGTCGGCTCTGTCTGCCCGCCTCGTCAGGCTGTCAGCGCGCGCCTTTCCGCTGGGCCCCTCCAGCGCGCCGGGGAGGACCGTGACTCCTTCCCGGTCAGCCGTGTGCTCATCCACCGGGGCGGTTCTGCCCAAACCCAAGAAGGTGAGTGCGTGGTGACCGGGTAAGCGCTCAGGACTGCGGCAGCAGCAGCAGAGACACCGACCCGGAGCGGCCGGCCGACTGTACTAACGTAGCTGTCTCTGTGGTGGGGAGCAGACCCCGTTCGGCCTCGTGCGGATCGCTGTGGTAGTGGTGCCCTTCTTATATGTGGGGACTCAGATCAGCAAGAACTTTGCTGCTCTGCTCGAGGAGCACGACATCTTTGTACCAGAGGACGACGACGATGACGACTGAGGGGCCCCCGGGGCCTTCCGGCTCTCAGGTAACCCACTGCTCCCCCCCAAAAAAATCAAGTGTAATACATCAAAACAGAAACTACACCAGACGTTAAAGCATTTCAGTAAATATCTTACTCGATGGTGGTAGGGGTCAGTCCATGAAAACGTTAGTAAAACTGTCAAATCTAAATGTCTGCTTCTTTGTGTTCTGTAGCTCCCTGAATAGAAGAGAACGTTTGGGATTTGTGTTGTTCTGATGTGTTGCTTTTTCTGAGCCGGTACCAGACATTTATTTCGCGTCCCACCTTTTTTTCCCTCCACAGATTGTCCTGCTTCACCACTGGAGAGTGTTCATGAACACATGAGCAGATCCAGGCCTTCCCAGGATTCCTGCTGCTGCAGTTTCAAACCCTCCGTCTGAACCGGATTCAGGGTTTTTGTTCTTGACAGAAGTCGGGCTGTCACGACTGGTTTCTACTGTACTGTATTTGCATGCACTACTTTGGTCTGAATAAAGGGAATAACACTTGTAAGTCAGTGCACAGTCAGTGGGTCACGATGCAGACAGGTATTGATCTTTACATCAGATCAGAAAGTACTTGTCCCATTCTGGAATCCTCTATTTAAGGGAACATTAGGGAAGTCCCTCTCCAATCATCTTTTGATCTATTTTAAAAGCATTCCCAGTGGTCTTATTTATGATTATGCTGCTTTTAGCACAATTTAAAAAAAAAAGAAAAAAAGGGGGCGTTTTTTCAACATAGTTTCTGCAGAGCGGCAGGAGTTCATTAGAAATTCACCTCTTAGTTGTAGGCGGAACCGTCGACACAAAAAAAAAAAACAGCAGCCCCGCTTCCCCTCCCCATTACTGAGAGCTCTGTGTTTACACACTATCCTGCTGACTGTCAGGTTTCATCTGGACACTTGGGTGTATTTGGGTTTGAATCGTACTTTTAAATGAATCTTGACAAAAGACGTGACTCGAGTTTTAAGGGTGTATTTACAATAAATGGAAACAGGATTCACGCTGGACACAAGCAAAGAGGTCAGCAGGCGGCTACAGAGTTCATGGGTCATGACCCTTGTAGAATTTGGACAGGAAGTCAGTGGGTCGAGGATCTTCACTCTCGTAAAAATAGCGCATTATATGGGTCTTCTGTTTCCAGACGTGGATCGTCTCCTGTAGTTCCATTTTACTCTGAAGAATGAAATGAACAAACAGTCCAGTTACATTGACAGAAAGACACAATCTAGATGAATGTATAGAAGCTACAGGAAATGCAACCGTGTTTGTGCAGATGAAGGTGTTTTACCTTAATAACCAACATATCAATCACCCGGGGGTCGGTCACATGCTTGTTTTTGTCAAACATTTCCCTCACTTTGGCTCTTCCCTGACGCGTCGTGATATCCAGCTGGAACATGGCCACTGCAGAAAGACGGGCAGTTTTTACCACATCAACTCTTCAATGAACAGGTAACAAGAAAAATCTCAGAAAGGGCAGCCTATTATCAAAACTAAAACATTTAAAGATCACTTTATCTAATGAATGTATTAGCGCCACATAGTTGAAAACGTGTAACAAGAAATATGGCACTTGTTGGGTCCAGAAGTTACCCTGGCACGTTTCTGGGGAGCTGTTTCAGATTTACTGGAGCAGATCAGTACAAAAAAGCAGGGTCTGGGAAATTAAAGAAGGCAGATTTGAAGCTCTGGTTGTTCATCAACGGGGGCATTGATCCATGCTTAAAAAAAAACCAACCATAGTTAAAGGTTTGTGCAAAGCGAGACAAATCTACAAAACTGATTTGAGTAAACCAGAGTTTTCATTGTCAATCTATCATCTCTTTAAAGATCCATTCTGATCATCTTTTCATCTATTTTCAAAGTGTGCCCAATGGTCTTTTAATAATGATTATGACGCTTTT
This sequence comes from Adrianichthys oophorus, assembly GCA_036245035.1. Lineage (NCBI taxonomy): Eukaryota > Metazoa > Chordata > Actinopteri > Beloniformes > Adrianichthyidae > Adrianichthys > Adrianichthys oophorus. Next base: position 5,309,770 of record BSAI01000125.1, read on the forward strand.
TAGGCTAAATCAAAAATCTGTCTTTTTTCTAGAACATAGTTTCTGCAGAGCAGCAGGAGTTCATTAGAAAATCACCTCTGACTCGTGGGCAGGACTGTTCCTGCAGAGAAATCCCCACCCCTCCTTCCTGTCACTCGTAGCTGAAAGCTCTTCGTTTACATTCTCTCCCACTAGCTTACAGCCCCTCCTAACATTCCCGTTGCAACAAAAATGGTGAGCAATATCAGAGCTATCCAGCCGCACAGTTTTGAGCCAGATGCCAGCTCAGACAAGGAAAACAAAGATGTACATGGATCTGGTCGTCTACAAGTGGAAGCACCAGAATGGTGTGGAGCAGGGAGCTTTTGGCCCACAGAGTCTATTTTCTATGTCACACTTAAAGCTTTTTTGGCATTTTTTACTGTTGCTCCTGATTTACAGTTCAAATGAAGAAATAATCTGAAATGCAATTTGAATATTAATTTTCTTTATATCTGTCCTCCATCATCAGAAAAAGGCCATGGGGACATGTTAAAACACAATTTTCATCAAAGTGGGTCTTTAAAAAAGGGTATCTCATTTCAATTATTTGCTTTTGTTTACATATTTAGAAGCACAAATTTGCACATTTTAAATTACTTTTATATTTTGAAAGCCACCTTTAGTAGACCATTGTTCTTTACAGTTCTTTTTTAGCCAGAAATATAATTTAAAAGATTAATATTGTGGTTTTGATTGGCTTGGCATTGCTCCTTATAGGTCATTTTTAAGGTTTTACCAATCATATTGTAAAGAATGCAAACTTGCTTTTGTCAGTTTCTTAGATATGGTTTGAAGTGTTGGATTATTTGTTTGGAAAAACCTGCTGGTAGAGGTCACCTGTAAACTCCCTTAGTCCACGTTGTGGTTTAAGTAGTCTTACTGAATCAGGATGTTAATAAACTATCTGTTTAGGTGCTTAGCTTGAACTCAAAAAGCCAGATTTCAAAATACTTCAATATTTAAAATAGTCGTTGCCATGTGATTGGCTAATATTTCTCCCAAATACAGCCTAAAAGTGACGGAGCGTACAGATTAGGTAATCAGAGGCATAAACCCGGTCAAAATGTGGATATTTATGAACCTCTTTAAATAAAACATCTAGACATTGAGCGCAAACACAATAACAGGAGGATTAGCTCCAAATGTTACACGACACAAAACACGCAACACAAAAATGTAGTTTGTATGTATTGTAAGTGTACGTGTTGAAACATTTCTGTTAAAGAAGATTCAAACCCAGCGTCTAAAACATTGTCGCGGTTTGTTTGAAGCTAATCTCTGCTGATGTCCACATAGACGCGACCTTGACGCTCGACGGTCTTTTCCTGCACCGTTTAACACCCCCACCCCGACCCCAGCAGACAGACATACCGGTGTTCGGAATCTCCCGGTACCAGGCTCGGTACAGCTCCCGAACCCTGCGTTTAGCCTCATCCAAATCCCGGCTAAAAATCGGTTTGACAACTCTAGCGGCCCCCGCAGCTGTACGGGTCGCAGCGGTGGACGCCATGACTGCTGCTGCTGGTGTCGACAAAGTGCTTCCGGTGTGAGTGTAGACTTTGAAGGAAACGGCGCCCCCTGGTGTCAGATAACAGCAAATGTTTTTAACGTAGTGCTGCCCCTAGAGGTGATAAAGAATGCAAACATTTTCTATGGAAGTTTGATATTTTGACAAGACGAACTAAAAATTGAAAGAATATACTATTAATAAAAAATTATCTTAAGTTTTTCATATATGATATGTATATAATCTAATTATAATATAAATATGTATATAATTAGCAGTGTTTTCTCCCCCTTTTAGTCTGCATAAACTCCATGTATGCATGTATGGGTACAAAAACATGAATGCAAACATTTCTACTCAAGTTACTTTATTGATTGCAAAAATGAGTATAATTTACAGAGACCATAAAGTCTGTATAGTACATTAAATATATTTTCAAAACACATGTAGATATTTTCACAAAACTTAAGAAACATTTATGTATAAAAAAAACCTGGCTCATTAATGCAACACCGGTCATTTGATGTGGTTGCAGACGATGCAGAGAATGATCAGGGGAGATGGGAAACGTGAACATACAAACATCATGTAACAACAGTTTGTGCGCGCATCCCTGATGAAAGCTCCATCTGAAACCGTGTCTACATACATACATCCACGCAGCCTGCAGAAATTACGAAATCCTCTCATTTTGTCACATTTTAATCCCAGCGATTCCAGGACCTCGCATTCACAAACAACAAAAGCACAAAGGGATTACAGTAAATCAGCCTCTTTTTGTGAGAAATGTGTGCCGTTTTCAAAGTAAACATGACTCAAACCTGACGACAGCATCTGAACCTTGCTGTCTCAGGAACATACAGTGGCATCGAAAACTTTATCAACTACAAAGGTTGATATATAAACTCCATCAACAAAATATAGCCCTTGACAAATAGTAGTTAGACTGAATGCACTCTTTTACAAGCTTGTACTTTTAAAAGTTAAAAATAAAAAGTGAAAAGTGCACTTTTCCATATATTTATTTATATTATGTGGCCCAGTGTAATGACACCAAATACCAGTAATAGCTTCTCCTTGGCAGAATGACTGAAAGTTAACGTCCTGATACAGCTGAAGACACCCATCTCCTGTTTTCTGCATCCTTTCTTAATACAGATAACTTGGTGAAAAACTAAAAAAAAAAACAAAAAAAAAAAGTTAAAAGAAAAAGTTCCAAATCTTTTAAGGGACTTGGGAGTTAAATTTTGGCTGACACCGATCTACATCATTCCACATCTGTCACTTTGCCTGCATGAACTTCAGTACCAGCAGCAGCCTGTCAGTGGTCCAGGCTGTTCCCCAGCTTTTGGCCCTCCTGCAGAGCCGCCATGGCCAGCCTCAAGTGCTCTTTCAGGTTCTGAATCTCTCGCTCCGTTCGGGCTTTCATTCCGCTCAGCTCCACGTTTGCCTCAGCGAATCGCTCACAGGCCAACTGCTTTTCCTGCAGACCACAAGAGAAGCTTTCAAAATCCTCCAACTGTAAGCGCAGCATGCTTTTCACAACAAAACTGGTACATTGATGAATAATTTTCCATGTCAGAGGAAAAGTACACATATTTACAGCTGGTCAGTTTACATACAAACCTTGCTTAGAAACTGCAACTCGTTCCTGAGGCAGTTCATTTCTTTCTGCAAGTACTCCACCTCATTGTCTTTCATTCTGAGGACAACCTGGAAGAAAGTGAGGCCTTAAATGTTTGACAAATTCCAAAAACAGAGGAACATTTGCAGAAACATTAAAGACCTACTCCAATGAAAATGGTGTTTTAACATGTTCTTGAGGCATTTTTCTCATGATGAAGGACATATATAAAGAAAACTAATATTAAAATAGCCTGAGTATTTCTTTATTCAATTCATTCTAAATCAGAAGCAGACAAAAAATTTTTAAAAGAGCTCATTTGTGATGTACAAAACGCGCTCCCTGCTTCGCTCCACAATGGGGAGGGGAAGAGGGGGCGTGGTTGCTCCGCACCAACAGTCCTGCCCACAGCTCAGAGGGAAATTTCTGCCATCTGTAGAAACTGTCCTAGAAAACGACTCTTTTTAATTCTAGCTAGAAACGAGGTAATGATAATTAAAAGACCACTGGGAACACTTTTAGAACACATCAAACATTGCTTGGAGTGGGACTTTAAAGTAGTTTTTACCTTTTATTATCTCATACTGAAAGAAGATAAATGCTGATGAAAATGAAAGCTTTAGTACCTGCAGTTCACAGGCTATCGGGTCTTTGTCGTCCTCAGAGCCCTGATCTGTGTTCGTGGATTGTGCACGGATCATCTCCTCCTTCAAACGAGCCTTTAGGTCCTGAGCAAGAAAACATTCGTCTTTATAGTGATTTTAGGTGTTTCAATCATTTTAGGAGTGTGATTAAAAATGAATCTGTTTTCAAACTTTATCTTAACCTCATAAGAAATGAGATGTGAAATTGTTTCTAAACTTTTGGTAAAACAAAAAAGTTTGATTTAGTCAAATTTAAGGACTCAAAGCATTATTTTAGGTTTAAATCTGCTCTCCTGTTACCCTTCTAGCTCATCAAAACAGGTCTTTCTTCTTTACTTTCACTTATAACTTCAATAAAGCTTGCAGGAAAATGTCTGTTTCAAATTGAATATGAGGTTGTAAATGTTCAAGTCATGCCTGAGCAAAGCTGCTAAAATCTAGATTTTTTTAATTGCTTTAATAAAGTGCTGCTTCCTTTGCATTGGTGGTTTTCCACACTGCTACAGTTTGCTGTTACACTCACCAGGTTCTCCTTCCTCAGCTGCTCCATGTCCCTTTCTTTGCGGCTGACCTCGCGTTCTCTGTCGGCATTGATCTGCTCAGCTCGGATCAGCTCCAAACACTTTTGAGAGTAGCGTTCAGACAAACCATCCAGCTCTCTCTTCAATGCCTGAGTTTCAGCTCTGCAAGGACAGGTTAAAGAGATTCACACACTCCTGAGTCACAGCCTTTCTTTATGGAAACCAACTTCATTCATCCTTGTTTTGAAATAAGTTGAAGCTCTTATTTTTATTTTTTTTACATGAGCTGCAGCTCATTGGGGAGTAACTGTATCATGAAAGCAAAAGAGTTTGTGTTTTCTCTCTTCATGACTTAAGAATTTCCTGTTGAGGCTGTAGAACCTCTTCACATACAACTAGAAACCACAAAAATGAGGAAGAGTACGAGAAGCGAAAAAGCAGAGAAAACAGAAGCTCTACAACCCGGGTTCCAGAGGCTGCCTTTGAGACAGTCATTGTCAAAAACCTTGAGAAGCTCACAAAGGGAAACTAATCCCAGAGCCACTTCTACATTCCTCAAGAGCCTGACAGGACCACTGTGGCAATGCGCTCACATCAACAAGAGCCTCCACTGCTGTGAAGTTTGCACTTTATTTCACAGAGCTCTATTGTTGACAGGCAGCTGCTACTCCAAAGCACAACAGATCCATTCACTGCAATTAGTGCAGGGCTGTTCTGAGAGCCCAGCTAATAATCATTGTGTTCCAAAGCTCGCTGCAAATACAGAAGGCTTTGAGCAGTTTGATCCTCCGTGATTGTTTAGTCATAAAAACTGTGTTCTTGTAAGTTTGACATTTAAGTATCGTGTCAGTCAGAACAGCTGGAAGGCAGCTTCCTGTTATTCTGTGCTGGCATTTGCTTTTGCAGGAACTGCTCAAAAAGAGCAGCAAAAAACTCTCCACATCACAAAATAAACCAAAAGGGAGATGTGGTCCAAACCACGGTTATGGAGTACAAGGGCATGGGAACAGGACAAAGGTCCTCAGAGAGGCGCAAGAAGAAGAGAGTAGAAGTTACTGACTGTTGCTGCACTTGTAAAGCCTGCGAGTCCAGGCCAGCGCTCAGCCTCTCTATCACTTTCTCCAGATCCTCTTTGTGTTTCTTCTTCAAAGCCTCCATCACTGAAACACCAGAACAGGCGTTACCACAGCAACAAGCAGTGAGCTAATTCAGAAGGCATGAAAACAAAACTTAAAAGATAAAAGTTTAATGACAAACTTCCCTTGGAAAGCTCAACTAAAAGAAGGATTTGAGTTCATCATTCTGTAACTCAGATTAACTGATGATTTTTTTTTAGCTCAGACATCCCCAATCATCCACATAAAGCAATCTCAATCAGCAGGGTTTGATTCAATCAAGGGTACAGAGAACTACAGAAAGAAATAACTAAAATTCATCGAAAAGGACAGAGCTGAACATTAAACAGGATGTAACATCACAGAGAACCAAAATCTTTCAAATCCCATCAACATTTAAGATTATAATAAGGAGATTTAAGTCTGAACTTTTTTCTGAACTCTGAATAGAAGGATGGGAAAACTCTGGATCTGATGATGTTTGAGGCTTAATTTTTAACAGATGTCCAGCAGCAGAAATAACCACCTCTTTTGCACCACTAAAGCTCTTAGTGAAACCAAGCCTCTGAATCCATTCGGTTTTATGTAAACAGGTAATAAAAAAATAGCTTTTTAAAAAATAATTAGTGATTTGCACTGAACAGAGGTGGAATTTTAAATATTAATTTAGTAATTCTTATATCTGAAATAAACAAAGAGCAGCTGCTTTAAAGTACGACTGTCAACGTTAACGCACATCATTAATTTAAAAAAATTAACGTGTTAATATTTATTAACGCTAATTAATTACACTTCGCAAAGCAAAGGCATTCTGATTTACGTTGGAAGGTTCAGGTTTCTACGGCGTGCGCTCGTCTCTGAAAATGAACCCACCATCTGGCATTATTCCACTTATACCATGGTCACTTACAATAGAGATAAATATTCAATCGATTTTTTGTATTTTATTTTAGTTATTTTTAGGGTTTAGATCACTTTTTCTACAAGCTAACTATTTAATACATGGTGTGGCCCGTTGTCACGGTAACATGACAACGCTTTGCTGAGAAGACACTGACCTCAACTGCAGTGGCAAAGGAAAGCAATATATGTGCTGATTGCCAGGATAGGTTCAGTAAAGCATCAGTTCAGAGAGAAAGTTCACCTCTTACCGCTTGTTTTTATCCAGAAGATCAAGCAAAAACTTTGTTTTAAAGAAGTTTGCGCAGTGATATAGAACACATTTGTGCTATGTGACCAGAACTTCTTTTTTTTAGCTTTGCATCAACACTCAGCAGCCAATCAGATTTGAGTTTTCACCCGGACCATCTTTGTTTTCTTTGAGTAATACTATAGAAATAAAAGTCTTTACAGTTCTTTAGAGTTCTGCTTATCTTTCTGTTGATGTGTTTTCTGCACACAAATTCCATTTCTGTGATATCTGAGGTTACACTTTACACATTTAAAAATTTCAGACAATAAAAATGAAGATAACCTTTTCTCTCTGGCCTGTTTGTTCAAAAGCTGTACATTGTCATATAAAATTTACCAAGAAAACATTGTGATTAATCACAACCCAAAATTGTGATTAATCTGATCCATTTTTTTAATCAATTGACAGCACTACTTTAAAGACAAATCCTTAACTGTTTTAAGAGAAACTGATAATTTCATAAACTGATATTTTATAAATGAAGATTTATTTGATTCTCAGATATTTTAAGCCCTCTGAGGCCAAACTTCTTCCATCTTTGATATTATTTTGTGCTGCATACAATTTTAATGGATCAAACCCTTTAAACCTCTTTTGATCTGCTTTTGCATGAACTGTTGGATTTTTTTTTTTCTCTAAACTCATCCCCACAGTTCAATTTAAAGACCCACTCTGATGAAAATCATGTTTTTGGTCTTTTCAACATTTTCTTGTGGCATTTTTCTGATCATGGAGGAGATGTATAAAGAAAATGAACATTAAATTTCCATTTTTGAGAATTTCTTCAATCAGGAGCAAACAAAAAAAACACATTTGAAAAAAAGTTTTTTTGTGAGGCAAATTTCTGATGAACGACTGCCACTTTCCAGAAACTATGTCTTAGACATAGTTTTATTTCGGCTAAAATGGCATAATCATAATCAAGAGACCACTGGGAAGGCTTTGAAAATAGATCAAAATATGATCGGAGTGGGTCTTTAAAAATCCTACACGTTCAAACATTTTGTTATGTTTAGCTCTAAAGATTGTTTTGATCTGTAGCTCTTCTTTCTTGTACCTTGTACCAACTTGAAACACTTTGTTTTTCTGCTAACAAGTCTAAAAGCGGACATGGTGATTTTGGGGTTTATTCACACACTACGCCTCCTGACCACAGCTCTGTGACATCAAACTTCACTTACTGCTACACTTTGAAAACAAATGTGGAGGAAGGGGGTAATACGTGTTGAGGCAATTTCTGAGGTCTCTCTGACCCAAAAATGACTTTCTTAAGGTAAAGCATCATTACAAATACTCTGACTCTGTAACAAATAGTAATGGATTGTTTTGTTAGCACTAATCAGTCTGTTTCTACGGACTGAAAACTTCCAAACCCTTTCAAATGTCATGAAACACTCGTTGGTGTGCTGACTGACCCCGTGCCGTGTCCCGCGTCTCCTCCAGCAGCAGCCTCTCTTTCTCGCTCTCCATCTCCCTGATCTGGCGTTTGTGCTGCTTCTGCAGCTCCCCCAGCGCCTGCTGGTGAGCACGCTCCATGGCTGCCAGTGTGCGGCTGCAGGGCGCCTTAGGGCCACAACCGCCCCACAGGCATTCACCCCCTCCTCCTTCCTGTTGTAGTTGCCCCAGCTGTTGCCTCAGTGACGCCACCTGAGGGAAATAGAGGAGGAGGTAAAGCCCACGGAGATGCGACACTGAAACCGAAACTGTCTGTTTTTAAATAAATCAGCAAGATGTGGGCAGCAAAGTCAAATGCAAACTACAGCACACCCAAACAAAGCACAAGGGCCCTTCAGAAACATTATCAAGGATTACTTTATTTCTCATTTGTTCTTAAATGTGTCTAAATTTGGATGATAATGCTGCTGAGAGAGCACAGATAAATCAGGGAGAGTTTTTTTAAAGTCTTAAATAGCAGAAAAAGCAGAGTTTTACTTCATCTGGGCAGATGAAGAGTTAATTTGCAGTATTAGTATATTGCAAATTGGAAAATCATCTCCACGCACTACCTCCCTCTGCAGCGCCTCGTTGGCAGTTTGGCCAGAAGGTCGTGATCCATGTGGTGGCAAGGAGCTCACCTCCTTTAATGGCATTCGCTCCAACTCCGCCCACTTTCTCTCAATTTCTTCCTCCAAACGGAGTCTTGGGTTCGAACCCTTACCGCTGCCCTTCCTCGACAGGACGGCCTCCCACTGGCTGCTCATGTTCCCCTCCTCCTGCCAGCGGCTCTGCTCCCTCACCTGGCCTTCTCCTGCTTCCCGCTGGCTGGCTGGAAGGGGGCTCGAGGAGGCAAGAACGGGAGACAGCTCCACGTAATCAAACCTGTGCTGAGTCAGAGAGGACGGAGACTCGCCGTGACGGGAAGAAAGTGGGACATGAGCATGGGAGTTTTCTTTGTCGCTGATGTCTTGTAATCTGGAAAAATAATTCAACAAATACTTAAACAACCCTTTCTTTAATTCATTTGTTTTAATTTAAGAAGCTAAGAGTGATGCTTTGGCTGCATTCTAGGTTTGTCTGCCCAGTTCCAGTCTGTGGATCAAGGTTCGAACGTTCTCAATTTCCTTTCAAATCCAGCTTGTATCAGATTCTAAAGTGAACAGGCCCACATGTGCAGCACATGCTCAGAATAATGCACAACATGATTCAAGATGAGGTCTCTCAAAGTTAGAATTTGCACTGTAATTTCTCATTTGTTTTGTGGGGAAGTAAAAAAAAAAAACCATCAAAAGATGGAGAACAAAAAGAGGAATTTTTTGGGGCAATACTTAGGCATTTCTTGTAGATTTAGACCGTTATAAATACAAAACATAAAAGTCTGATAAAAGACAAACAGGAAAAGATCAGATCTGATCTAGGATCAAATTTTTGAGTGATCCAGTCCAGATTTTTTGGATTTATGTCACTTTGGTAGGCAGTTTAAATGCAGCCAAAGGTTAAAAAATTGTCCCTGATTACATGCAAGGAAAAACTTTTTCTAAAATCACTTTGAACACTTGGAGTTGAAGTACATATTTCTAATATTTATGAAATCCTTTTTACTGTGTGAGGTCTGGAGAGCTGCTGGGCTGAATGCATTTCTTTAAAACTTCTATCCAGTTTCTTCTGATCCCAGCTGTCATGGCAGACAGCGTGAATACAGCTTCCCGAGTCTGAGGACACACACAAAAAAGAGAGAAATCAGGTTAAGCTCAAACAAAGAAGCGACAGAGCTGGGTTGAGATTGAGATGATAAAGTAAATCTAGATAAGAGAAAGAAAAGGAGAAAATAAATGACAGTAGAAACTGAAAGTAGGTGTGGCTAATGCTGACAACAAAAGAGGTGAAAGTGAGTACCAATTTTACCTGTATCTGAAAGCCATAGTTCTTTTCCACATTAAACTCAGACACTTTCACGCAAGACTTCAGGTCAATCTCTCCATCCAAGTCATCTTTCTATGGAAAACACAGAAGAGCAGCGTGTTTCTCCTCTATTTGTCCCATCACAAACATTTATTTCATTCCACCATATAAATGTTTGCCCTTCTTATTTTTGTTGTAAATTACACCGTTTGGACAATCTGATTAGTATTCTAGTAACTGATGAAGATATTATGTGGTATTGTAGTAAAACTTCACAAAAGCTCTACAAGTTTTTTTTTTTAAAACAGAAGAATAAACACACCTCCTCTGCAGTCAGATCTCTGTAATACTTCAGCCCAGCGTCAGTCAGAACAAACCAGTGCTTCTTCCACTAAAAAAAACCCCACAATTTTAAGGTTAGCAACACCATAAGAGAACATCAGCTGTGACAAAAGGACCAATCTGAAAGATCAACAACTATCAGGGAAAACAGGAAGGCCCCATCTTAAACATCATGTGATGACTGAAAAGTAAAGTTCATTCACTCAAACATTTCATTCAGAGAGAAAGGACACATGGTATGCATCACGCCATAAAACCATCAGCACTGACAACACCAACGTATAATTACAACACAAACCGTTTTACTTGTTTGGGACAAAAGGAAAAAAGAAAAAGGAGACATTACCTCCCCACTGTCGTCCAGTTTTGACATCCACCCCTTTTTGAAGTTCAACAGGTCAGGCTGTGGAGCACAGGACACAGAGTCACTTTCATCATCTTTCATTTGAATGAACAAGAGCGACGAACAAAAGTGGCAGGAAGAAACTGTGTGATGCCTTTGTATGTCAAAGCCATTCATTTGTTGAGCCACAAATCCCCAACAAGCTTGAGCTGGTTTTACAGAAGAAGCAAGAAACAAACAAAAAGGGGAAAAAACAAGATGGAAAGAAAAAACTTATAGCGGCAACACATGCTCACATCAGAGGGTGGCACATGCGTTCTCTGCAGCAGAAATGAGCTGCGCCTCCGCTGTTTTCGATCCATAAAACCAACAGAAACTGACATTTGTTTTCCCACGAGGAAAATGTTCTCCGTTTCACTACACTAACTTTTCAGATGCATCAAAAAAGACAACGTATTATGTGGTCTTTGTCAACAGAAAAAACATTAGATATTTAGTTATGATTTTAGTTAAGATCATATAAAATGTACTAAGCCTATGCACTGCAGTGGTATTTTTACAACAGGGTGCTGCTCTTTTGCACGGCAGCATGCCCGCCTTTGCTTTTGACACCACAACAGGAAGAGAAAACACAAGCAAGGTACCTCTAGATGTGACGATCACAAATTAAGATTAGGCAATTTTCTTTTTCCTAACATGCATTCCTTCCTTTTCTTATCTCCTCCACTTGCATGTACATTCCTTACTTATAATCTCTTTGCATTCGTCATCTCATCTCCTTCAGGCATTACACTCCCACTTGCTTTTTACACCCACTTTAACTCATGCTTCTTCATTTTAAATCAGTTTTGCACTTTGTTCCTCTGCATCCTCTAGTAAAGTAGTTTTATTCTGTTTTTTTCCTCCCTCTTCCAGGTACTTCTACTGCTTGTTTCTTTCCTTAATCTCAAAACTTTTACAGTCTGTTGACTTTGTAGTGCTTCACACAAAGTCAAATAAGAAAAATACGTCAACTAGTTTATTTTTATTTCCATATGTTGTTTGTATAATGTAAAACTGTAATCCTGTGATTGTTAACTGAACCTAGTTGACTATATTAACATGATTTTCAATCCCAAAGTCATTTCTTACCAAATAAAATATGTTTAGTGTCTATCATCATACATTTTGTCAAACAAATTCTCATTGGCCTTTATATGACCTCAGACAGGATCAGATAGCACATGAAGGAGAAAGTATGCTTAAAGCATGACACTAATACTTTCAAAGGTTACCAGTAAAAGAGGAAACAGTTTAAGACAATTTTCACTCTTCCCAAACCCTGTCTAATGCCACAATTAAAGAGGATTGTGTGTGGAGCTTTGTCCATTAGGCCTAGTTAAATAGGTTAGCTCTCTGCACAGTGTAAATAGGAGGATCCAGGTGTGTGCTTATTGTAATGACAGTTCCTGGATTACCTTGGTTAGAAAAGCCTACTGATCATTTAAAAAAAACAAGTGGCCAAGTTTTGAGTGAAAACAAAGCTCTGCTTGCAAAACAAGAAGGAAACCAGAAATTATGACTTTTTGAAATGTATAATTACACAAAACAAATGTGAGATTTCGTTTATTTTCCCCAATGACCAAAATGTTTCGTTACATTTAGTTTTTTATTAGAAAGTTTAACTTTTGTTTTGAAGGCGTTTGTGATTGTGCCAAGTGATATGTTGAGAATTTCTGCTTTTTGTTTTTTATTTATTTCTGTAGTTTTCATAATATTGAAACCTGAAAAATCCCACGTTATTAACAGGGTAGGTAAAATACAGAATAAGAACATAGAAGAACCTTATGATGAGCGTCCTGCACCAAAGAAGTAAACGAAACAAAAACAGCACACACAAACAAACGTGAAGTTATTAAATATTAAAGTAAATATCTAACCAAAAACAGCTTTAGTAACTATATAACCCCCCAAATAAAACACAGCTACAAAAACAAAAATGTTAGTTCGTTAAGCTAGCTAAATGACGCTAATTTACATTAAGGTCTCATTAAAATTAAGCTAAGTTCGGCTAACTTTGACACAGTTCAGGAAGAAGAGACATGCGGGAAAAAACAAAAACAGCACGCTTTCATGCTTCAAAAACGATGCAGCTTACCGTCATGATGACAGGACGCAAAAAGGTAAGGGGAAAGAGACAAAACTTATGTTATTCCACGCGCCCAAAACTCGTCTTTCCGTTCAAACTGTACGGTTTAGCTAACCCCTCGCGGGCAGAAAGCACCTTGCTTTGGCGCAGAACTTTTCACTCATGCAAACTTTGATAAAACTCCGCCATTCACGCGCATTTTGACTCCAAGAAACTAGAGCCACAAAAAAGCATTTCTCTCCGCCTTTAAAGTACCAATCTGTTTAGAAATGAATGCATTTCTAAAGACGGATGGTTTCTTTACCTTCTGACTAACGCAAAATGAAAACCTACTCGTACTTCTCGAGCGTCTGGTTGCTTTCTGCCACTTCCTGGGCGGATCCATGGTTTTGAGACAACACGCGAACCCAAAACGGGCTGTACCAAATGTCAAAAACAAAATAGTATGAAATAAAACCAAAGGAGGGGGCGTTTTATTTTTTGAGCCACTCATTTTTCCTTTAACACATTATCCATGTAATGCCTGACAAAAAAAAAACAACATGTATGACTTTGAAAGGACTGAATCCAGTTCCATGTTTCATGCTTCCACTTTTCCCCTGGAGCAAGAACAGTTCCATCTTTACCTGACAGAAAATCGTTGGCTTTGGAGGAGGAAGACTTACTCCACCCACCTCCTCTACTATCCGCCCACAGAAGCTACTGGTCTCAGCTCAGGAATTTCAACACAAGTCCCAGCAGACCACAACTGACACACACAGACACTTTTATGAAATAACTCTGAAAGTCTATGAACTCATAAAAACAAAAAGGGGAAAATAACCTTAAGGAAGTTTTAAACACTAAGTGTATTAAATATATTTTTGGTTTAAATCAAGTCAAATAGTTTTAGCCAAATAAAAATAAATAAATAAAACTAGTCCTAAAAGTAGACAAATCTAGCCTGAGAACAACAACATAACTTATTTTAAAGAGTTGTAGTGATAGTTTGTGACAATAAATAGATGCTTTTCTTCACCTACAATAAAAGACCTCTAACGAACATTTCAATTAGGGCCCCAAATGGTTTACCTGTGGGCTGAACTGATGGTTCCCAGTGAATTTGTTCTATAATGGTCTCAGATGTTTGCCCATGTGAACACTGAGTGGGACATACCTGTAATGTCAGTGGGACCCAGCCAGGCCAAATATATTACACCTATATAGGACCCAGCTATTCTTTAAGACCCATGGCCATGAAAATTGTGTTTTTATTAATAATAACAGTGAATTGAAGGTTGTTGTGCTTTTCCTGACACTCCAAGTGCTTTTGATATGTATCTGTTATTCATGCACTCCTCATTCATACTTGGTGATGGTAAGATACTGGTGTAGCCACAGCTGCCCTAGGTTGACTGACAGAGGCATGGCTGCCAGTGTGTGCCTCTGACTGTCACTGGGACATTCATACAGCAGTGGAGCTACACTGGAGGCAGGGAGGTTGAAGTGTCTTGCCCAAGGGCACTGCAATCGTTGACCAGGGAGAGCAGGGTTTGAACTGCTGACCCTTTGACCCTTGGCCAACCTGCTCAACCACCTGAGCCACTGCCACCATAAACACATTCTCAAGGCATTTTTCCAAAGATGGAGGACATATATAAAGAAAATTAAATGTAAACTTGCCTTTCTGAGTATTTCTTTTTTTAATTTGTTGTGAATCAGGAGCAGATGAAAAAATGACATTGGAAAAAGCTTGTTGTTGTGACCTAGAAGCTACAACAGCAAGCCACAAGCTCCTCAGCCCATTCTGATGCAACCACTTGCAGACAACTCGATCCAAATAAAAGTTCTCTCAAGGAGGTGACTTTTTATTTAAAAAGTCAGCCTTTTCATAAATGGAAGACCTGTGGGATCTCTCTGTATAAAAGGAGAAATTCAGGCTAAGTTTCTCCTAAAGTTGAACCATGTGATGCTTAGAAATACTACTAAAAATCCAACAATCTAATGCAGAATCTTAAAGGGTAAATAAGTGTGTTTAGTATCAAAAACCAAAAATTTGAAACCGAAGTGGGAATGACTCATTCAACAGCAACAGTTGGAGGACAGGACTCTTATATACCAACGTATAGATGCATTTGGAGCTATCTGTCCAGAGATTAACTGAAACCTTATTATGCAACATGACAATAAACACCAACCAACCACAGCAGCAAATCTGCAGCAGAATGGCTGATAAAAAAAATAGAATAAAGGTGACACAAAGTCCAGACCTCAACCTGATTGAAATGCAGGTTCAAGTCTCCAAGAATGGCAGCAATGTTGTTTGAAGAACTTGAGTTCCCCTAAAAGAATTTGAGATACTGATAGCATCATGGAAAATGATTAGTTCAGGTTTCTGTGGTTCTCTGAGCAGTGGGATTGGGGGTTCTCACAAACAGCGTGTGCTTTTGCATAAGCTGTGATTGTAGGAACCTGTTCAACTGTTAGACCCTATTAGGATCAGATTTTTTTTTTTTTTTGAAGAACCATGTTTTTGACAGATCTTTCTCCAAATCCCTTATGTGCTGTTATAGGCTGACGGGCTATCAGACTGAATTACGGAAGGAAGACAATGAAGCCAAACAAACAAAAAAAAAAGTGTCACTTTACCTGGTGTACAGCTGAACTCATCCCAGGTAAAAATACATTGCTGATTTACCAGCGGGAACACATACCTGCATTTGATCTGATCTGTGGTGGCTGTTTTTCCAAGAGCTGGCCTCGTCTGCCGTGGGACTTCCTGATCTCTGTATAGCACATAGTGATGAAGATAATCAATGTCCCACTGAACAAACGCAGGAACAGAAACCTCCGGGGCTTCACGGTTATTGATTTTTTTCAAAGCTAGTGCACACTATGTAGATGTGGTTAAGCATTAACAGCTACGGCAGGTGAAACTCTCAGAAAACCTACTGCACAAAACTCTTTAGGGTTATTTCATCATCAGTGATACTTAAGCCTTAGTCACAACTGCCCTAATGGGTGGATACGGGCTGTTTTCAGGCAATAAGTGGGCAAACCTGTCTGGGGCACACATGTGACCTGCAGGACATATCAAGGTCGTAGAACGCTCAGTAAATCCATCGAGAGAAAATGTTCATACACAGGGCTGCTGCAGGTGACAGGTCACTTAAACAACACATAAGGTAGTATGGGTGAAGAAGGTGAGACGCAGGTGTGCGCACTGCTCAGGGAGCCCGTTAGTGCTGTTCAAGAGATATCCAACGGGCATCCTACAGCCCTTAAAGCCTGCACAACACGTGCGTGCAGCATTTGCACGTGGTCAGTATGGTCAATAGTACTCTTACTAATGACTAAAGTGTGGCATACGGGCACCCTATGACAGCATCACCTGTACACCATAAGTACATGGAACTTACATTTGCCTTGAAGATACTTCATGATACACTTTTCACATGCACATCAATGATACGCTCCATTTTCATGACACCCCTTAAGATGACTGCACAAGCCTCAAGGGAAGTGTGAGTCACGCCTGGGCTCCTTTTGAGATGCAGCAGCTCCTCTCCACGACTCTCTACGGGCCTGGACAACCCTGCAGCTGCCCTATGGGTCAACCCTCTCTGTATGGGTGCTTGTGACTAAGAGTTTAGTATTAGCTCTGTCAGTGTGTAAGAACAGAGTATTACAACACTAATGAGAAAAATACTGACCGTCTCCCCATCTGCTCACCTGTAATGAGGTGTAGGATTGAGCTCGGGACAGATAACTGCCATAGTTCCAGTCTCTTTCTGTGTCTCCAGTTTCTTCCCAGTCTGTGGAGGGATGTTTGCTCAGTGAGTGGCTAAAACGACAAGAAAAGTCCGCTCATGTCAGATCCTTTAAGTCTGATGCTCTGAGGAAAAGTTTACCTTCCAACCTACATGGTTCTGACATTAAACTTGATGTTGTATATCAAAGTATTTGGTAGATTGGATCTGACCTGGCTGGTTTAAAGAGCTCCTGTCTCCTAACGGACTGCTGGCTTTGTGACTTCCCCACAGTGCTTGCCCCCTCTCTTGGATGGATCATTTTGACCTTGGGGAGGTCAGCCATCGTGATGTATTCTTCCCTGTTGCGTCCAGTGGAACCCGCAGAGAGCTGGCTGGACTCTGAGGACTCCATTGAGCTTTGAGAGGAGGTGTGCCGAGGCATTGGAATTTGAAGGGAAGGAGATGGGCACCGTGCGCCGTTGGAAAACCTATTTCCAGAGGGAGAAGAGCTACGGTCCTCATGGCGGTGTCTACTATAACCAGATCTGATGCTGTCAGATGTTCTGGAAGTTTCGAAAACAGTTCTGTTAAAGTTTGTGGGTTTTTTGGGGGGTGAAGAAGCACGAGATTGCGAGGAACTACGGGTGGATGGAGTCGATCCACGCCACGTTTGTGGTGACCTGTTGGAGTCGTATTTCCTTTCCCTGTGAGAGTTTTTTCTCTGAAATGACAGATTAGATTCTCCATTCAAGGTGCTTTTGAGGACAGAGTATCCAGGAGGGTCATGGTTGGTTTTCCCAGACGGAGACAAGCTCAGATTGCTTTGGTCCCTGTCACTGAAGGGGCTACTTTTGGCTGATTTCTGAAGTGAGCATGGATCAGCATCACGGTCCCTCCTCCAAGGGACAGAGCTGTAGCCTTCACGGTTTCTTCTGTTAGGTTCAGGCTTATAAAGCGGAGACTGGGAAGGAGCCTCATAACTTTTCTTCAGAGGTGAAGAACTCCGTTTGTCATGACTTTGTTCCCTTAATGACATGCCAACCTCCTTTCTCCGGTGCTGGTTTGGACTCAGGTTTTTATGGTCTCTCCTTCCTGGAGAAAAGGAAGGACTGTCTAGACCTCGACTGCTGCTGTTAGCTTTTGGTTCACTTTTACGAAGTATGGATTTATTTGGTCTGTCGTGACGTGGACTAGATGGAGACACAGTGGGGACTTCATGCTCTTGACCATTTGATGACAGGTTATGCAGAAGAGCCTGGCTTTCCATTCCATAACCTTCTCTTATTGGAGAACCACATCGTCCATAGTGACTACGACTGTTCAGTGATGTCACTGATTCAGATTTGCGAAGATTGGAGTGGCTGGACAAGTTGTAGTTTCTCCTTGGTGAGGAGCTACGACTATCACGCTGGCTTTCAGTTCTCCTTGAGGGGGAAGGACTACGACTGTCAGATCCAAGTCCATGTCCTGAACTAGGGGTCACTTCAGTTCTTCGAAAAGGTATTTGGCCTGAAGAGTTGTGGTCCCTCCTTAAGGGCGATGAGCTTCTGCTGTTACTTTGTCTACTCGAAGAGCTGTTTACTTCTGTTTTTCGCAGCGTGCTCCTAAAATCAGAAATCGCGCTGGATTGAGACTTGACGGAACCTGCATGTGTTTTGAAATTTTTTGGCAAAGTGCCTGACTCAAAGCGTCGTCCATTAGTGGCTTGCAGGGAGCTTCTTGGTTCTTGCACCGTCCTTTGAGACCACCCTCCACCCTCAAAGCTCTGTCTGTTGAGTGTGGCACTGGACTCACTGTGTCTGAAGGGCGGGTTTCCTCTTGAGGGGGAAGACGAACGAGACTGGAGAGCTGAGTTTAGCCTCGAGGAATCGTTCCGTCCCGACTGTTGAAAGGAAGAGCTCTGAGAGGAGAAGTTTCCTCGCCTGAAACCCTTTCGACTGCTCGAAGCTAACGATTCTGCTATCTTAAAAGGAGTAGGACTCGGGGATCGAGGCCCGACTTGTGCCTCAACCTCGACAGCGACATCATAGGGGTCAGGAGGAGGAGCTTCCATGGACTGATCATCATGGAGAACATCTGGTATCTGTCTCTCAGAGGCAACACCTAGATTAGGGTTTCTGAAGGGGACTGTATCTTTCGGTTCCAGATTCCTGTGGCTGAAGATGGGATGCCCTCTTTCAAAATGGCGATAGGGAGCAGGTGGACTGTTATCCCGCAGTGAGCGAGCACCTGCCGCCCTCCCCAGGGAAAAGTAGCCACTTTCTCGCTTCTCTCTGTCTTGTTTCAACCCTAGAAGATAAGAGAACTTTCAGAGAAAATGAAGTGTTGCGCTTCAGCTGCTGGTCAGCTGCCTGGCACGAAGGCAGTCATATTGTATTACAGATAAACTGCTCTCTGACACCTCAGCTCGCGATTTCAAATAACGTCGCCAAGTAAAGAACACCTCAGGTTGTAATTGGATATGGGTTAGTCAAACGTGTGAAGAGCCATGAACTAAAATGAAAGAATAGAAAGCGTTTTAACGTTTTCTTTTCTGATCTCTATTTGTGAAAAGTTATCACAAAACCACTTTTAAGGTCACTTTGAATGCACCTGAGTACCCAGCAAACGTGTTTTGACTCCGGGCTTCATCCATCCAGCCGCGCGGGTTGGGACGGTGAGGTGGGGGGTCAAGCCAGGTCATGCCCAATGTGTTGGGACAGTGTCGAATTGGCAGGTAAGCCTCCTCTGCGCTGACGGAGCTGCTAAAATCCTCACTCTGGAATGGACAGCTACACACAGAAGAAAGTTAAAAGCAAAGACAGGTGAGGACAGGAGAAGACAATGAGGTGAGGGTGGAAACGTTTCCAAAGAGACCGTCAAACATCTCTCCTACCTGTCGGTGCTGCAGTTATCCTCACAGATATAAAGCTCACAGTCGGGACTCAGGATGCAAAGAGAGCTGTCCTCACACCCCACATGACCTCCATTAACATCCCAGCGGCTGCTCACCACGGACACACTGTCAGAGTCATCCTGATTAGACGACAGGAAAAGAGACCAGCCAATCACAAAGCACCGGCAAACCCACCTTCCTGAAGATGTCTTAGAGTGGCTGCAAACAAAAGTCAAAACTGATGATCTGTCTATTGAGGGACAGCTTTTAAAGGAAAAAATGGCTCGCCAGACATTTAGTGATGGCTCCCTGTCCCGGAGGGGGGATCGGTGCTTTTTGAGCTACTCCTGCTGTTCAATTAGTGTTAGGCCTTTGTAAAGCTATCTGCCTCGTGGCTTTCCTCATTTATTTTTCATCACCTTTGTTTCTTTCAGTCCACACCTTCATTAAGTTGTATTTTATTTTGAAAGTCTTACAATTGCAAATCGGTTGTTACACTTTCTGGTACAGTAAAAAGCACAAAAGCTAAAAACCAGTTTTAGTAAAGACGGTAGTTGTTTACTTTGCAAAAACAGGCCTCAAAAATTCTTCAATTGTGAAAGATTTTCTTATGAATAAGCAAAAAAAGAAAAAGAAAAATTGTCTTACCAAAAATTCTTATTTTAAGAAAAAAAAAAATTCTAGTAAGTAAGACATGTTTTCTTAAACTCAGAATATTTTATGTAAAATCGTCCCTGATAAGAATCTTTTCCTTTAAGACAGAAAATAAGACCATTTCTCCTAAAACAAGTTTTTTTACTATCCCAAAATTCAGTTTTTGCAGAGTAGAGGAAGACGGTAATCGAGCTGAAGAGACGGTGATGGCGTATGTCACAATTTCAACACGTTTCATGCCGTTTCTGTACAGCAACTCTCTGTCTAAAGTTACACGCAATTCAAAGGAGGGGTGTAAACGATACAGCTTCATTAATGTGTAATTAGAAGCAGCTCTGCCATCCTGCTCTGTGCTGCTGCAACGTGTTCTCTCTGAATCTTAATTTACCAACAAGAAACAGATGCAAACTTGACCTTTTAGGAGCATCAAAACCCCGCTTTCTGCTTCAAATTAATCTGTGCTTTGGGATCTGTTTGCAATTTCCGACTAAAGTTCATTTGGATCAAATGAGAGGTGGTTTTGGAAAGTAGATCAGACCAGAGGAGGCATTTATCAATAAAAAACATCAACTTCCATCATTCAGAAGTTACATTCATGGTTTTTAAACTAGAAAATGGAAGTTAAATCTTTTTTCTTTTAAATTTACCTGTCATGCTTTGATGACCTCACCCCTGACCTGTGACTATTTCACCTGCCAGACCCCTCTGACGTTCAGCTAATCCCATCACTCACTGCGCTCATTGTCCGCTCAGTACTCCACCTCCTCCTTGTTTTTTTCCTCACCTTGCTGCTGGTGTCTCTGTCTTCTGCCTGGGACTGGATGGGCGTCAGTAACCCTCCTCTGTTTGGCCCAGTCCCCACCCCAGTCCAGGTCCCGGTCCCGGTTTCAGGCTCGGTCAGGGCTTTCTGCTGTGCTGCAGCCTCAGGCGTCTCCCCTGCGCTGCAGTGCAGGTGCCTCTGGCGCAGACACTCTTGGCAGCGGGAGGGGTCAAAGACGTTGGGCTGGAACTTGGGGCAGATGGGTTCATTCTGGCTGAGGGACATGGCGAGTCCAGAGGGGGTGCTTGCCGGCTCATTGCCCCCCACGGAGACAGCTGAAGTTATCGAGGAAAAATATGCAATTTACAGAGCAAATAATATTCATGCACGCCTCAGCAATAAACGAATTCCCATCTTTTGTTTTGATGATTTTGCATCACTGCGGGTGTGAACATGGAGGTCAACATTTTTTTATAAAAATGATTCATTTGAAGACAAACTTTTAAGAGGATGAACTAATTTCACAGTAAATCTGTAGAAAAGCATCAACCAAATGTGCCAGAATCTAACAATCATCCTCTAAGAAAGCGTTTAATGGATTCAAATAAAGTTGAAATTACCAGATAAGAAGGCTTCCTGCAATCAGCCCGGCTTTGAATGGATCACCATGAAGTGAATAACCCCCCCCTCAGGCTCATGCCTTAACCCCCCATCCTCCCGGCCCTCCTGGGCTGCTGACTCTCAAATCAATCCGATTGGCCGCTCTCATGAGTGAAACCATGACAACCAGCTCTGGATGAACGCTGCCCCGACCCTCCAGAACGTCCAACACCAACATGAAGCCCTCTGGTTCCTCTATCCAGGGTTGTATTGAATGTCACGGGCTTTAGAAAGCGAAATGAGGCGCTCGTGCCGGCGACAGCTGGGACGTGCTGGCTCGGGTGAACGTAAATAAGTAAACAGCATTGAGGTGTTTAACATACATTAAAACCTGCAGAAACAGGCGGGTGGTCCTGCAGCCCACATGCAGGTAACTCTGAGCTGGAAGGAAACAGAGCGGAGGGCTGATTTCCTGATGAACTGAAGAGGATGTTGACCGCAGCGTCAAGTTTCCTATCAAACAATGGCACTCAAAAAAATTCAAAACACTCTGACTGCGAGACGTAACTAAGATTCACCTTTAATCAGAAGTTACATCTCTTAATACACAATATTAGAAAAACAGTCAGGCACACTCTCAGTCCTGGTGATGGATCTTCTTCCCAGTCTGTCTGCGTCTCTGGGACTTGGTGGTCTTCCCTCTTTTGCGTTTACTCTCTGTGACATCAGACCTCCTGTCTGACGGACGGCCTTGCCTGCCTCTGCCGGCCCGCTTCCCTTTCCTCTTCCTCTTGCTGGTGTAAGTGTTGAGCGCTGCGGTCAGGGAGCGAATCCTGGAATAAGAGGAAAAGATGACGGATTAATAAAGTAACACTATGATCGGGAGGTGAGGGGAGTCAGTGAGCACATTTAAATCCACAACTTATCCTGAATGGACTAAAACAGAGTTCACGTGTCTCATTTATATGTCAGAGGCAGAATTGAATGATGTCTTAGTATAAAACAAGCATTTTAGTTGATGTGAAAAAAGAGCTATGAGGATTAGTGGAATAATTCTAATGCTGCCTTTCAGGATCCAGAGTCACAGACTGAAACATTCAATTAATCAAATCAATCATTTGAGGAGCTGAAGTCTTCCTGGTCTGCTGCTTGTTGTTTTCATGAAAGACACACACCGATGAAAATCATGCTTTTAGTGTTTTTAACATCTTCTTTCAGCATTTTTCTGATAATAAAAAACAGGTTGGGGGTGTGAGGGGCTGTAAGCTAGCAGAAGAGACAACTCAGAGACAAATTTCTAATGAACTACTGTCGCTCTGCAGAAACTATGTCCTAGAAAACGACAGTTTTTTTATTTTTATTTTGGCTAGAATAAATGCATTCCAAACAATAGCGATTCATTTGTACATTTATATTCTTCACACCTTACTATGATTTTTGTAGTTGTTATAATTGTGGGATCAATAAAGAATTATTACATCTTAAGCAAGACAAATGAGTTTACACTGAGTCTGAAACTGTAATCACATCCAGAATTCCAGTTTTTGTTTCTATGGGGCATCCCAGAGAAATGTTTTACTATCAACACGAATTCCCATTGCCAGATATGCCAGACATGTTGTTTTGTTTGTGATGGAAAAATAAAAGAAAACCATAAAATTTTATCTTTACAGATTTTTTGATCTGGAAACATTTTAAAATGTAAACATTTTTAAAAAGCAGCACAAAAACAAATAATCTACCGTGAAACAAATCATACATTGGAAAATACAAAACTGGATCAAACATTTTTGGAATACAAAAAAAAAATTCTTTAAAACTTTGAATTTTAAAGCTGATCCCTGAAGAGAAATTATTCTGATGAGGTCATAATAACATCTATTGATGAGGTCATTTTGTTACCATAATGACCGCAATCCCTAAATAGCTCCACAGCTGTCTCTGCTGTTTCTTTATTGTTGACATCAAATAAGGTGAAACACAAACAACTTACTTCTTGTTGATGATTGGATTCCCCGCTTTCTTTGGCATGGTGGGAGTTTTCTCTTGCTCCTCTTTCTCACTGCCTTCATCCCCATTCTGCTCGTTGGGCTAAAAACCAAATACCAGCGGGGGTTATTATGTCATCCTTCAAACATAACCTTTTAACTCAGAAATAAAAAGAAAGACTTAAATGTTTGCCTCTTTTGTTTGAAGCAAATGGTTCCAAGAGAGCTCAAGATCGTTGATAGTTGTCACGGTAACAGTGTGGTTTGGGTGATCAAACTGTACCGACTCGGTTTTGCTGGTTACTACATCTTCCAGAAGATCATCGTCAGCTGCAACCCAGGAAGGAAGAAACGAATAACTTTAGTGTCTAAAGAAAAGGTAAACAACCTGTACTCTCTTTTACTCACCCAGAGCTTCTGTCCTCTCCTTCAGCATTTTAATGTATTCTTTATGCCGCTAAAAGGAGCAAAATAAATGTAAACATTTCAGGTTAGGCAAAGCAGATGTTTAGGTCAATTGATGTCAAGTCTGCCACTTTGAACCTTACTTCTTCTTTGACTCTTTTCTGCTCCTCCTTTATTTTATTTTCTATTTCTTTCACTGCTGCTTTCCTTCTTTCCAACTTCCGCTTGTGAAATCCAGTGAGATACTCTCTTGATATGGGAGATAAGACAAAGTAAAATGCATCTATTCTCATTTTGAGCTGAAAATTGTAAAAGACTAAACACTTCTGAGTGAAATTAAAAAGAGAAATACAGCAATTTCTAATGGAAACAAAACTCAAACTTAAAACTTGTGGCACAGATTGGAAAAGGTTGAGTGATGTCAGGTCAGTGTGACAAGAGTTTCAGCAAAAGTAAAAGGGTTTGTGTCATAATAATGTGTCAGCATGTATAAAAAAATGAAAACGTGATAACAATACCTGAGGCGACCAGCGTTTACAAAAAGCAGACCAAAAGAATGTGTCTTTATTGTTTTTTTTTAATTATTTGGAATTTGTGATGTTTAAAATTTTTTTTTTTTTTTTTTTGCTACAGGAGATGTTTCGAGCCATAGATAGAAAGAGTACAGTGTTACACCGCTGTGTTGAAAAAGACACCCAACAAATTTTCCTGTCTCAGTGGTTTCAGTTGATTTCACTAAATTGTTATGCTAACATTAGCCAATGCTAGCAAACATCGTTAAAACATCGCTATCGTCTTTAAACTTACTGTCTGTCTTTATCATCAAACGTAACGACGCATTTCTTTTCCCTCATTTTAGATCCAGGCTTGAATTTGGACTTTTTTGAGGCATGATTAAAATTTTTACTGTTTTTCATCGTGAACACGTGAGATATCAGCGTTAGTCCGCTCTATTTACATGCGCGTCATTTGACACTGTCCGACAGAAAACAAGTACTCACAAAGCGTTCCGCTCAACCCAGAAGAGAAAAAAAGTGAAATGTTTTATTTATTTTTAGTGAAATTTTGCTTTTTTTTTTTTGCCAATAAAAGATGGGTCTTTAATCCGACCTCAATAAAAAAAGAACATCTGCCACAAAAAGTATTTAGTTGAAACAAAATTTACCAAAAATAAGTAGACAATAAAAAAAAAAAAAAGAAAATTAGAAAGAGGAGTTGGGGGTGTTTACACGTTTTTCTAATCAAACTTCATTATGTATTTAGACACCGGTAATGCCAGCAGATTTTGTTGGAAGTAACATTTTTAAAAGAACATTTTCATGCAAATATTGTTTTTTTTTTTGTTTTTTTAAAACAATCTTTTCATGATGTCATCTTAATATTCAAAACATCTTATCACCACCATTTCATCAAACCAACTTTATGGCTAACTTCCATTAGTCTAATCAGCAATGAGATGTTTTGTTTGGTATGAGTGTTGCTTTTTGAATTTTGTGGAAAAATATATAATCTACAAAAAGATTGCAAGTAAAATTCTGTGTTACATTTTATTATAAAACTTTAAAAGGAATACAGAAATTCAAACAAAAAAACAACTCGATGGGGCAAAAGACAAAAATAAAGTAACAATTTGAAAGAAAGCAAAAAATAAAAATAAAAAAAAAGCTTGTTAAAGACCAGTCAGAGAATTTAAATCTAAACGGATTAAATCTTTCTATGTTGCTTTGACTATAGTTTGAGATGAAAAGTGGATCCAGAAATTTTCCTATCCGTATGCTCATGGATCCTAGAATCTCCAAATACTAATTAATATTGCCTTTAGGAGTGAATTTTGCAGACAAAGTTTACATTTTAAATGAAGAAAAAACATTTCAATTAAGAAAAAAAAAGGCTTTTTTTGAGATGCCCCTCTATCCCTAAAGGTGCTTTCTTAAAAAAATTACAAAAATAAAAGCATAACTTCAACAAAACTGCCCCACAAAAACATGAACAATACACAACCTTTAAATACATTAATGAGCAAAGAAAAATGACGACCAAAGTGCTGTGACACACCAACGTCAACAATTCCAAATAAAAGAAAACCAGAACAGAGATCTGAAAGACAAACTGTCAGATCAAACATGAGAAAAAAATTCTACAGAACATCACAGCCATTTTGCTTCCAGGTGGGCATCTTCTTTAGGGAAATGTGATTGATTCATTTTTGTTTTCATCTTGTCAAACATCTTTTCAAGCTCTCACCGATTGAGGCTGAACAGCTGGATGGAGTCAGCTGGTAAACCACCACCACAGCTGCTGCTGGGAGGCAACCTTACATGATCGCTAAAAAATAAGTTTGGTAGAGTTTAACTTGAAGCTGACCGTGCATTGACGAGTCTCAAGCAGAAGCAGAAAACTTCCATCTGGAATAGGGATGGGCGACTCGCACAATGATTTCCAGATATCCAAGCCCTACTCATGACTGATTACCTGGTTCAGGTGTGTCCAGTCCATTTGAACATTCCAGAACATGGTATGTTGGAAAACATGCAGGAATGCGGCCCTCGAGGCCTGGAGTTGCCTAACCCTGATCTAGAACCATGCTTCTTCCTATGTACATGTATATACAAGCAAAATGACGTTACTTTAAAATGTAACGTCCAAATGCATTTGTGTGCAGACAGGCGTTTGCATGGGCGCTTCCCTCACTAATACAAACGTTTGTCCAGTCCAGACGCATTCATCAGTGGGTTCATCGTGATTGTAGCAGCATGCCGAATTCCTAAAAGCTGCTTCATGTCACCAGCAGGGGGAGGCAGGTCAGCGCTCTTAACCGGAGCCTTACAACACATGGGAATTACGCTCAGATTGGGGGTAACAAATGAAATTTGCTTCAAAGTACAATGCTGGTATTGTACAGTGTTTGAGGTAGATACAAAGACACACTACCAACACAGATAAAAGTAAGCTTTCCTGTGTGCACCCTACAGGACAACCACACTCAGACTTTTGCTGTCTTCTCTGGAAAACAGTGAAACGCTTCAAAGCCTCAAACTAAAGCAGTGATTGCAGCACTCTCTCAGCCTCTATCCAACCGGGATTGCCCGGCTTTGGGTTCTGCAGCTCAGCAATGAGAAGCTTCTGGAAAACGATCCCTTTTCTGTCTGATATCACTGTTTCTGGGACCTGTTTGCTTGTTTAGAAAGATTTCGTGAATTTAACATAGAATTGAAACGCTTTTGATCTGAACTGAAGAGCGCCCTCAATGCAACAGAAGCACAAAGTACCACTAATGGTCAGAAGGTGGGGTGCTGCAGCACTGCAACTCTAAAGTAGTTGAGGAAACCGTGTTTATGTACAGAAAAAAACCTAAAAATGTGTTTAGGAAGCTGCAATGGTGGTGCCCCCGCTGAGGCGCAGCAGGATCTGTTGGCAGTCCTGCAGGGACCGGCGGTCTCCCACGCGCTCCAGAGTCCGCTTGGCCTCAGCCAGCAGGCGCGCTCTGTGTCCTGGTGGCGTGAGCAGAGGCATGGGGAGGTGACGGCAGGCGAGTAAAATGGCGTGGGCTCTTTCTCTTTCACCAAGAATGACCTCACCCTCTGAAAAGCAGCAAGGATTGTGGGAAAAAAGGAGACACATGAGTGACGTCTAAAAGTGTTATCCACTTAAAGAAGAGCAGGTGGCGTCGTACCGGCCGAGTATGAGCTGTGGGTCCTGCGGCGCAGGTTGTGCTCCAGCAGCTGATGCGTCCTTGTTGGGCTGGCTCCCGCCATCAGCCGCACGGTGGTTTCATGAAGGAAAACCTGACATAAGCAGAACACCAACGATGAAGAAGTGCAGATACAGCAAGAATTCCTTTCTTTTAGCCTCTTTTTAGACACCCCCCCCCAAATATCCATAAAATGATGAATTTTTCAATTATTTCCCTGTAGTGAGATAACAGAGCATGATGGGAAAGATTAGTGAATGGAAAAGGGTTACAAAAACTTTTGAAGGACATTTGCTATCAGTGAAGAATAACCCGTTAAAGCACATTAACAAATGCAGCCAATTGTCATGAATGAATCATTTACAGACAAGCAGTCACTCTGATCTGAGCCATCGGTAGGAGGCGTGTCACCTGTGAGGCCCGTTTTCCCCAGAAATCCACCAAAACTCTACTGCGTACAGTGTACCTTGTGTTGCGCTTGTCTGTAGCACTGAGTGAGCTTTCTGAGCGCGCTCAGGTCTCTTTGAAAACCAGATAGCTGCGTTCCAGGAGCCGGACCGGGTTCGCCGTTACTGCTGCCGCCTCGCTGCCATAAACTGGTTCTTAAGGTCAGCAGGAGATCACAGACCAGGAGCTCCACCCCCTTAGAGGAGAAACAACAGAAGATGAGTCATTTTCTGCTTTTTTACATCCATTAGAACACATCTGAAAGGATGGATTTGTTATCCAAGATGTTGCAGAAGTTTTTCAAAGCCAATCCCATCACCAGCACCAACATGCACGGCAGAAATCAAGAGCCAGCTGTTGGCATGTGGAGCAGTGTGGAGCGGACGCGTGCAGATCTGGCAGGCCTCTGTATTTCACTGCAGACGCATTGCACTCAGCTTCAGGATCATGCAATGCAACTACAATGCACCACAGCCACCTCCTGCCACCCACACTGTGCACACACTCACACAGCCCCACACGCTGTTGCATGCTGACCTTTGGAAGCACAGGTTATCCAACATGCATCATAAAGAGGACAGCAGATGATCTGAGATTAAAGCCTCAGACAAAGCAGATGTTTAGGAGAGCTGACGTGTTTTTTTCCCCTGACCTTGTTCAGCCAGCTTCCAGACAGGCCCAGCGGCACAGAGATGCTGGAGTGCAGGTAACCGCTGGCTCTGTCACAGTGAGCCAGGCAGACGATCAGACCCTCTCCCTTCAGAGAGCACAGGCTCATCTGAACCACCTTACAAAGAACCAGCACGGCTTTGGGCAGGGGGTGGCTGAAACAGAGGAAACACCACAGCAAGTTGAAGGCGTGAATCCCGGACGGAGCAAAAACCTCAGAGAAGAACATGGTTTTGTCGTTTACGCTGTCGACACTTACTCCAGGACGTGCAGAGCTCTCGGCATTCGCTCCGCTTCGGTCAGAAGCGACTTCACAGCGACATCATCGCCCTGCAGCCAGTGGACGGCTGCTTTCAGCACCAGAGCCCACCAACGACACACCATGTCTCCCACTGGCATTCCAAACAAAACAAAACAAAAAAAAGTTGAAAAAACTTTAACAGATTGTGTGGCCTTTTAGAGCCAGTAAAAATATCAATTTTCCTTTCCTTTCTATCATCAATTTAGTGTGAGGAAAGGTGAACACTTCAGCTTTGATAATAAATTAACATTTATCTGCTGTTTAATTCCATTCTCTTTCCTTTAGAACTAATAGGCCAGTTGATCCAGGAAGAACAGGAAGTTTGTCCTCCGCATCTTAAACCTTCATTCTGTCGGATTTTTTTTATTCATGAATGTGAATGTTACGCTGCAGTTTTTACCTCCCTTATCTTTTGTCTTTTTAACTGATGTTCCAGTGTTGATTTGTTTCTGTTTTTGTGTTTTCTTGTGTATACACTCTCAATTTATTATCTGTTTCTTCAAGACAGGAAAGATTCAAACGGAGATTTGTGCGCCTACAGAATTACAGGAGGAACTTTGAGAGTCTTAAATGCTTATCAACTTTTAAGGTACATTCTGCCTTTGCTCTAAATGTTGAAACACAAAGAAGGTAAATCCTTAACAAACTGTTAACTGTTATTTTAGCAAGTCATTTATACCTGAACAATGAACAGTTTAATAATGATTTTTCTTGGTTTGATGTTTCCTTGTACTCCCTGAGTAGCTCCTTGTAAAGCTGTGTTCACACTGAATGTCAGGGGCATCCAGTCTCAATGTTAAGTCATTGTACAGATGTGATTAAAGGTCCTTTGAGCGCCGGGTGTGGCAGGGCAGCCTGACAGCAGCGCATCCAGAGTACAAATATCTGAACTTTGTCAAAGAATTAGCGTCCATCAATCAGGGCCTCTGCTTTGGCCTGTGAGGCACTGATGATGTGATCAGGGGGTGGAGTCTAAAACTAATATAGAGAAGAATCAGATATTTGTGTTTGTTCTCCTCTTAAACTTTATATTTTTCTTATTTTTATCGCAACAATACTAACAAGTTCCTCTAATTTTATTCTTGCTTTTATTTTGTCCCTCCTCGGACTAACGCGGGACAATAAATCATCAAACTGGGTCACGGACACAGAAGTACCGCTGAAAGCGTCTGTCATTTAGACGCAGATCCTGCAGTAGATGCTGAACCTCACGGTGCTGGGAGAGTTTCTGAATGATCTCATGAACCCAGACATGGAGGCGTGATTACAGATGCTTTTGTAGAACTTTTCAAAATAAATCAACATCATCTGTGTCTTCTATGCATTGTAAATGAGATATGCGGTACTGATGAGGCTAAAAACTTTAGACGGTTGTTCCCCTCATGCGTCTAATTTATGAACACATTTTTGGAGCAGAGAAACTTTTGACGTGAATCACATTCGGAGAGAACGCAGCATCATAACTTTCTGTATTTCATCTTTGCAACTGAACTACATTTATTATCAGTTATGACTTCTCATGCTGGTCAAACCTGGGATGGCGGTTTGGTTAAGCGAGCTTGAGAAAGGGGGAGGAGCAGAAGAGGAGTCCTCTGTGCAGCTGTTCAACAACTCCAGGAACTCCAGCGCGCTGGAAAACTCCCTGCATGGTAAGCAGTTTATTTCATTTGCTAGTTATGGACAAAAAATGAGTTTCTTCAAATGAAGGGCAGCTGCTGTGTTTTACCCAAAGTCAGTGTTGCGACAGCTGGCGTCAGAGTCGCTCTGTGGCTGGATCAGCGTATGAACTGCTCTCTCCAAAAGCTTCCTACAGAAAGAGTGGTGCAGCTGGGCGATGGGATCGACTGCAGGAAAAAGAAAACTGTGAATCGTTGAAACAGAGCTTTCACTTTAGTTTACCAAGCTCCAACAGGCAGAAACAAACCTGGATCTCTCTGAGAGGCGTAAACGCTGTCGCTGCTCTCTGACTTCACCGACCACTCGCAGCTCAGAAAGAACTGCCTCCCCAGTGGAGTGAAGAGCCAGCGCAGGCAGTCTGGGACTGGCTTAGTGTCCGACTGGTTGGCCACGCTCTCTGCACAGCTCAAAAGGTAACCCTGGGAGACAGACAGTAGGAGTGATGCCAACTATGAAAGCATGCCGGGTCACAAGAAGACAAAGAACAAGGCAGGAAGCATACAGGCAGACAAGAGAGATGGTGACCCAAGACCGTGCGCAGGGCGATCGCTGCGGTGACGTAAATCTGAGCAAGCTGAGCTGGCGCCATCTTTCCCTGAGCGCTCTCGCTGAGGTTGACAGCACTCAGAGACACAGACAGAGCCCACAGGCTGCTGCGCTGAGGCAGCTTTCCTGTGGAAGAAGAAAAAGTTCTTTTAAAACTCCCTGAGACGATTCTGTGTGTGTTCCGGTGTTTTCCACACAGACCTGTGAGCTGCAGCTGACTCAGCCGGTGGTAAACCAGCGCCGCGTCTCTCGCGCTCGTTCTGGACTCCTCCCCCTCATGCTTTCCTCCAACTTGGTGCACCAACCAGCCGAGAGGAGTCGGACGATGCAAGATGTAGCGAATCAGGTTCCAGGAAAGAGAACAGAGCAAGTCCAGGCCGTAGGAGGGGAGAGCTCTGGTCAAGACGGACAGACAGGTTTCTAAACTGGCCATTGCTGCAGAAAAATCCCCCTGCAGGACAGGAGAGTCGCGGGAGAGACGGTGACAAAAAGGGTAAAGTGTGACAGTTCTTGCTGGAATAAATGCAAATAACATTTTGTCTTTATTTCTAATTTAAACAGTTGTAAAATTGTAAGAAGATCTAAGAATCTAAGAAGAGTTGGAAGTGTTGCTCTCTTTGAGCCTGGCTAACCCGGTGCAGGTGCACGTCTGCCTGTTTGCGGTGCCTCCAGAAGGACACAGATTTTGGCGAGTGAAGGGGTGTGACTGGCTCCCACAGGTACAGCACCCTTACACAGCCCCACACTGCCCCCACGCCACTCAACACCCACACTATCACCCATGGCACAAGACACCGCAGCCACGATGCTGAGGAGGAGAAAAAAACCACGAGTCAGTGTCTCTGTTACTGTATTCAGGTTGTTGAACTCGCGTAAACAATGCTCACCAAAGTCCTGCGTGTGAACCGGGAACCAGACCAGGTTCCTCGATGGGCCGTGGCCTGCAGACAACCCGGGTGTCCCCGAGGACTCCGAGCCCAGCAATGAGGGCAGAGGGTTGAGGGACAGGCAGAAGAACGTCAGAGCACAGAGGAGCAGCCGAGAGCGATCCATCACTCCAACTGACGAGGGGGAATCCGGCTCGCTCTTCACCTGAGGGACCAGACACAGGTCCACAAGAACACTGAAGCTTACTGTCCGACTGAAGACTTTACACAGGACTTTATTTTTTAAGAGCCTTTTGGTGAGATTTAGGAGAAGCATGGAAGAAATGATGGAGGATGTTGATGGCTCAGATAAAAAAAATCAGCTCTGTGTTTAAACATCAAACTTAAAAAAAAAAAGTCTGACTGAGAAGATGATGACCTTAAACTCCTGTTATCAGTGTTATTGTAGTTCCCCTCGCTGCCTGAAGGGGCAGATTAAAGCAGTTTATGTTTGTTTAATCCTGATCTGAAGGTTCACTTGGCATCAAACACCGTGATTACCGAGCTCAGAGAATCGGTTGATCCTCTTATCATTACCTGATCATGATCCAGTAAGGGGCTGCCAGGCTCAGAGTCCACGCAGTAAGGAGAGAACTGGTGGGGTGAACCGGAACCAGAATCTGAGGCTGGAGGTGACATCATCACAACTTCCTGCTTCATGTCCACGTCTTCAGGAAGCGTTGCAGACTCTGGGATAGACCGATCATGTCAGCACAGTCGGAAGTGGACTCATGAACTCAGCTTTCATCAAACACTCACTGTTCTTCTGGTTTGCCATTTTCAGAGCCAGGTTCTCCTGCCGGAGTTTGTGGTTGACTTGTTGCAGGTACTTTATGTAGTCAATGGCCTTCTTGAGCACTCCTGACTTATGCATCTGCGCACAGCACACAGAGGAAGGGGCGGGGTTTAGAGCAGCTCTTCATCACAACCTTTGGACCTGTCTGTCCTACCTTTGCATCACTGCCCATCACCAGGTCCCGCAGCTCCACGATCTTATCGTTGATGGAGGACCTGTATCTCTTCTCGATGATGTTATGAGTCGTCCTCCTCTCACCCTCCTTAACCACCATTCCTGGCCCCACACCTCCTAACATCCCTTGGTTCTGATCCAAGCCCGGTCTGACTCCGGCGGGAGCGTTGGGGGAGGTCGTCTGCAGCTGTTTGATGGGCAGCTTGTCTCCTCCTCCCATCATAACTGGGACAGTGGTCAGAATGTTGCTTCCCATCAAAGTCTGGGGACAGAAATGAGGTGTTGGACAGGAACTTTCAACTGCAACACCTGTATTCTACCCAGGAGTTCTGTGTGGGACATACCGGGACCTGGAGAGCGGTGTTCTGGATGGGCGTGGTGAGGGTGGTGATCCCTGCCGGGTTCTGCATGGTGGATAACACCTGAGTTCCGTCTGGTTTGAGGGTCGTGAGAACCAGAGAGTCTGTCTTCAGAATCTGAGGCTGTTGGACCAGAACCTGGAGGGAAACACATTCCAACCCTGAGTTAGACCGGAAAACGTATTTCTTACTAGTTACAACAGAGGAGTTACTTACCGGCACTTGCTGCACCTGCTGTTGCACGGTGTGCACTGTGGTGGGCGCAGTGGAGAGAGTCTGGATGGTCTGGCCTGTGGGCGTCAGAACGCGCTGATGCTGAATGGTTACTGGTTGCAGCTGTGGAGACGTCATGATGCTCTGCATTTGTGGCTGCAGGACTAAAGTGATGAAAAACAAAACATTTCCCTCAACAAAAAGTGGAAGTTCAACATCCCATGAGGACAGCTGGGACTGGAAATACATCAAATGTAATCAATTGAAGTCTGAACTTCATGCAAACACCATCTTCCTCTGTGGTTACCTTGGAAACCAGGAGTTGGGCTCTGATGGCAGATGACAGAGTTCTGGATGAAGCGGGACTGTCCGGCATTAGAGGCAATCATAACGGTTTGTGGAGCCTGCGTCTGGATGGGGAGAGGGGTCTGACTGTGGGTCTGAACCAGGGTGTGGACTGGGAAACTTTGGGTCGGCACAGGAACCCCCTGAGTGTGCACCTATAGCGAAGCAAACAGTCTGTTTGAAAATCATCACTGTTACACATCTCTGAGGATTCGGAATAGTTTCAAGGGTTTCTACCTGGATGGCGGGCTGGGCCGTCTGCTGTGGCTGGATGGGTTGGACAGCTGGAGGCCGTGGCTGCAGCAGCGGAGGACTGCGCGTCACCTGCTGCTGCTGCACTGTGGCGGTGGGGATGTTGGGGGGAGAGGGCGTCTGTGCAGGAGTGAGAGGAGGCTTGGGGGGTACACACTGAGGGGAGAGCGAGTGGGACGATACCAGGCTCGCGTTGGGGCTCTGGTAGATGCCTGCAGGTGGAGTCTGATGGGTCTGTGCGGCTGCTGGGGTCATGTGGTCCTCAAACAGGTCTGGGAAGTCTCCCACCTGGTTGCTGACAAACTGCAGCATCTCTGCAGTAAAACAAACATCATAAAGACATTGAGCCCTTCCATTATGCAGAAAACTTTATTTTAACTTAAATCACTGCCATCATTTCCTTCATTGGATTCTGTAGCCACAAAAGGGCACAAGTCTGGGCCTCCCCATGCCAGTCCCCAGCCCGGAGAAAATACAGGGTTTTATCAGGAAGGGCATCCTGCCAAAACCACCTCTGTGAATAAATGAAAGCTGTTTCGCTAACCCTAACCCTGATGGGATGTGCCGAAAGGTCAACAACATTTCTTTCACTGGATGCAGCTCCAAAACAAAGAAAGAGCATTTCTTTAAGCTCAGAAGGTGCTGAAAATTAATCTCGACGTATCTCAGAGTAGGTTTAAATAAAGCTTTGAAAAATGATTTCAAGTGTCCCTGGCGTGACCTTGAACTGACACATAAACAGAGCTACTGTACTGCTTGCATATCCATAAAAAGCAGCCTCGACAGATATCCTTGAAAAGGTAAAGATAGTCCTGATTAACGTAAAAGGAAATGTGGGCTAAGATGGTCGGAGGGCGGTCACTGTCGTCTCCATAAACATGCATGAACCTGATAACAATGCAACTTTATTCAATATACACCTGCAAAAATGCTGTTATGATCATTAAATAAGGATCTATTCAATAATGATCCATTTTTAATAATGTAAAATGGATTTATTTATTCATTCAGCCCACAGTAAAGTCATTAGAAAAATGTTTCAAAATTACAGCACAACATTTGTCAAAGAACTCTGTGTGTTTGAAATGAGTATGTTGTTGTGTTATCCTGCAGACCTGAATACTTTGGCAAACAGCCTGTGGGTTCATGTCAGTGAAGATCCCCACATCACAGGTGGAGTGCGTGGCTTCAACTCTCAGGGTCACTGCTCTGCAGCCTTGACCTTAGTCCTGCTGCAAATCAGCATGAAGGACAAAGCAAACGGCGAGGCATTCATGGACGCAGCTGTGAAGAGCTGCATCCCACCACTGGAAACCCTCAGCTTGGTGATCCTCATTTTGCAGCACCACAGAGTTTATAGGATGAGTTACCAATTATTTTTAACATTAGATTTAACAGGATTACACTAAGCTTTCTTGTATTTGCATATAATCTACCTTTAACCAATTGTGTTACGTAGCAAACATTTGTTTTTGTGTAATTTGTGATTGATACCAAACAAAGGTGAAGGAAAATTGCAATTTTTTTTATTAAACACTATCACAAACTTTGTTATTTTGCTAGATAAGTTCAAAAACATTACTTTATAATTGATGCATTTTAAGTGTGGATGGATTAGTGTTAATTAACTCATTATTATAAAACTGGTAAGAAGAAGCCCTTTTCTCCTACATCTTAAGATGTTCAATTTGTCAGCAATTGTTTAACTATGTTGCATCATTTGGTCTTAAAATAACTGGTTTTCATGGTCATATAGCAAATGTCACAATGGACAGTGAGTCCTCAGACTCCGCCTGTCACCTGTGGCGAATCAGAAAAAAGATGGTTGCCCTTTTTTGGGTGGTTGCCAAGGGAACGCAGGCAGTAAATGAAGCGTGTGATGTGACCCTGCCTCTTGTCCCTTAATATGAACAACTTCATCTCCAAGAGGCACAATAATGCTGTAAAACAGAGACATAAACCTGGTTTTTGAAAACCAGTATGACACTCTCATGCAGACACAGTTGTTTTCATCCATAGTGTGCAGCAGGTAGAACAACATGAGGCTCCAAACATTTAAACAAGTGGACACAAAGGGTAAATCCATCGAAGGGTAACAGAGAGAAAATAAAATAAGTTATGTAACCAACAGTGGATGAATTCGTTAGACAGGGGAAGAAATCCAAATATTTAATAATACAGTTAAAAACTATAAATGTGAGCCAAAGTATTCGAGAATTTAAATACATTTAGGGGATGACAGCTTTAGAAGATGTGTTGTTTTTGACTTGATGACAGATGTGCTGATAGTGTGCGCTTTAATGTTTCTTCCTCAATTTGGATTAAAAACCAGAGAAATGACAGATTTTAAAAATATAAGAGCGCCTACTTCATCCGGTTTGATGCTTTTTGCCTAATTTAAGATGTTACAATCCTAGAACCCTTCTATATTGTATTGATGTAGAACACACTGTTCATCAGTCCAGTCTGGTTACACTGAATAAGATTCCACACTAATGGGGGATCTGGTGACTCCAACTACTGTTCAACCAAAAGCTCTGTCCTTTCACTCTGACAGATTTATCTTTTGACAACAGCATGAGCGCATCTATCTTATATATCCAAAAAAAACCAAGGAATAATATGATATAATAAAACTGGAGAAAAAAAAAGGCATTTAGCATAAAAAACTATTTTGAACTGTCTCACTATTTCTCTAAATTTACATGTTTTTTATTTTTCTTTATCCATAACAGCATATGCTATTATTATTGTATTTTCTCTCATGTCTTCTATCCATAACAACTACACAGGTGATGCTTTTTCGGATTTGACTTTTATTTTGCCTTCGAATGATTAGAATTCCTTGACATCCGCTTTTGCTTCATTTAAAAAAAAAAAAGTAAGAAGATTAAAATAAAATGTTGACGGTTTTGGTGGATTTCTAATCATTTTAAAACAGTAGCTTTTGGAGCACCGATATGAATAATAAAATAGACATTTTATTTAATAAAATCCGCTTTTGTGTTGACAGAGTCCAACAGGAAACGGAAGGACGGAAAGTTTGCCTCTATTTCACACACAAATAAATGCAGCTACGAACTGTAATAATATAGAATAATGAATTATATATTAGTTTTTCAGGATTATAGAGCATATGGAAGACGGCCAACATATAAAATAATAAGAACAACACCTGAGAGTTTAACCAAAACCTGGTGAACTCACCGTCAATGTCTCCTAAAGTGAATTCGTCCCCTAATTCCGTTAAGCTCGGGTCCATGTTCTCCACGGTGGAGATGAACTCTCCGGTGTCCATCCTGACAGCGGCTCTCCGGCTCTCACCCGGGGGTCGCCGGATACGACACTCTCAAACCGCCGCCTCCTCCGGGGCGCCCTGCCTACAGCTCAGCTCCCGGCTTGATATATCCGTTCCGTGTTGAAGTAGTCGTAACACAACAAGAACCCGCCGAAGAAGGCTGTCTTTGACTCCGATAAACACTTCAACATCGATTTACAGCCAAGGCGACGCCATCTTGTTCTACGCTAATTACGTCATGCACAAACATACTCTGGAGCTGAAGGCGTGATCTGATTGGTGGGAACCTAATTGTTCTTGTCATGGGACCAGTCATCAGCGACCAATGACAGTGTGGGATTTACCGTGGTCTGATAGCACGTCAACCATCAGAAGCCTGCGTGTCATTTGAATAAACCGCGCCCCCTATCTTTATAAATAGGCAGGAGTGAAGGGAAACTCTTCAGGCGGTTGTTTATTGCTTTACATCAATACTGTAATGAAATCAAGCGATAAACCAAAGCTTTATTTAAAATGTTAGGATATTTTTGTGCTAATGCAGACATTGCAAAATTATTTATTTTATTGATTTGTGGAATTCTAGCAAAAATCACAGAAAAAAATCGCACAATTCTAAACATTTTCTGAAGGCTATTTTAATGAAGTATTTATATAATTTAAAAAAATGATATTTTTAAAGAAACAACTGCTTAAATATATAAAACATGTATGTGACATTGAAATTAAACAGCTTTTAGCTATAATTAAAGAGTGTGAAAATGTTAACATTCTTGTTATTGGTAGTTATAATTTTTTAAAATGCAACTTGAAAAACCAAAATTGTATATGTAGCTAAAATAATAATTTTCCATGCGGAAATTCCATTCATCCATTTTCTCAACCCACTATATCCCTTTTAGAGTCGACAGAGGCCGTCCCAGCTACTGTTGGGCGAAGGCGAGGTACACGATGAAAAACGCACCAGTTTGTCGAAGGGCCACACACTCACACACCCAATCACACACAGTTGGTCAACCTATGAAGTATGTTTTTGGACTGTGGGAGGAAACCAGAGTGCCCAGAGAAAACCCACACATGCAAAAGTCCACACAGAAAGGTCCCAGCCGGGATTCAAACCAGAGCCTTCTTGCTATGAAGCAAGAGTGCATTGGACCACCGTGCGGCCCCACACAGAAATTCAATCTTTGAATATATCTTTCTTTATATTATAGTAAATTAATCAAATTGATGAATCAAAAACCTCCAGAAATAGGAGAATATTGCAAAAA
This sequence comes from Adrianichthys oophorus, assembly GCA_036245035.1. Taxonomy (NCBI): domain Eukaryota; kingdom Metazoa; phylum Chordata; class Actinopteri; order Beloniformes; family Adrianichthyidae; genus Adrianichthys; species Adrianichthys oophorus. The sequence continues at coordinate 5,348,521 of BSAI01000125.1, forward strand.
GCAGAATTTAGACTCAGAAAATGTCAGTACATATTCAGGTCATTTTAAACACTTTTTATTATTTAGTACATTTTGTTATTAATCAGCTTACAGTCATTTCAAAATACATGTTCATTAATGTAGGAAAACTGAACAAGTGCATGTTTATTTGTTGAGAAACATAAGAATTCTAATAAACTGTGAAGATCTCCTGGTTAGTGGGTCCAAACCAGAGTTAGAACAGAAGGGCAAAAGCTCATGAGTGGGTTATATAATAAATGTAGTACAAACACCCACTGTCATCTGTGAGTGAAAATCATCAAGTGTTTGAAATGCTTTCACACTTCATTGCTTGAGTTCATCTTCATCACACAGTAAAGCAGTAAAATTGATCATATTTGTATTTATCTAAAGGTTAAAATCAGAATCTCTGCAGATTATATACATCTTTTTTCAATTTGGTACAAAATAGATGCAAATTCTGTTTGTGTTTTCAAACAAACAGCTTCTGGTGAATCTCACCGTCACCTTCAACTTACTAAAAATCTATTTGAAAACATAAAAGAAAGTGCTGAAAAAGTCACTTTGAGTATTTTTATCTAAACAAGAAATAAATATGTTTCCGCTCAATAAAATCTGACTCATAGCTTTAATTTTATTTGTTCCAGTAGACTTCATAAGAGGATTTCTCAGAGTAGCTTGTTTCTGCTGTTCCTGAACAAGTCATGACTTTTTCCTTCCCCACCTTCACAACGAGACCTCCAGCCAGGGCGAAGCCTGCTGCAACTTTCCCGGCCTCAGCCACTGGTCTCAAAAGGCGAGAAGTTGTTGCTACTGCAGATCCTGTCAGCTCACTTCCAGCAGATACGCTTGCAGCAGAGGCCACTGCATGCTCTGCTACAGCTGAAGTTAAACTACCTTGAGCTGCAGCCCCAGAGCCCGCGTCTGCTGCTCCGACAGCTGCAGTTTCAGTCCCACTGAGAGCTGCAGCGCTAACACTTGTTCCCTCCAGAGCTGCACCTAAAGCTGCACGAGCTCCCAAGGTGCAACCTACACCTGCTGCCACCCCTACAGCAGTCACTCCTACCAAACTAACTTGGTGAAGGGCATCCAAGGCGCCCTCCTGAGGGCTGGGAGCCTCAGTACCAGCGACAACTCCCATTGACCCACCCACAACCACACCTGTAACTGCGCTCAGCGCCACTGCAGTTTTTCCAGAGGCTGCAGCCACAATCGCACCAACAGCTTTCCCAATACCAGTTCCTCCTGCAACCGATATTCCAGCAAGCTGACTGGCAGCAAAACCAACAGAATTGCCCACAAGAGATGCCCCAGCTGCAGCAGCTAACGGAACGGCGGCTCCAAACAAAGCACCGACTGCCATGCCGGTGGCCCCAGAGGCCACCAGGATCTTAATTCTCTCTAGCACCTTTGGAGAAAGAGCAGCTTCCCTTCTGATGCGACTCAAAGATGAACGAAGAGACCGCCGCCGGCTGATAGCACCGTTCCCACCCAAACGCCGACCCCTAAAATTTTCCCTCAGAATAAAAAAGGGGTTGCTTTTTTTTTCTTCTGTCCACCTTTCCACCCTAAAACTTGAATCCTTGCTTTGATTTGGCTCCAAATCTTGTTTTCTTCGTTTTGTTAGTTTATTCTCACACTCCATGCTGGAGTCACTGCCCTGATCTGCATCATCTGTAGGCCCTTGCTCCTCTAACATTCTCGTCTGCTCCTCTCTGATGGCAGCCTCTGCCTCTAAAAACATCATATTACTATAAAACCCACTGTTACTCTGCCTTACCAACTGGTCCACTTTCAACAGTAGTTTTTGTATTTGTACTGAGTTATTGGGATCTTTGTTGTTGATGACATGGTATCTTCCTCCACATCTTTCAATCAGAGCTTTGAGGCCAGCTGGTGCAGTCTTCTTCAGATATTCTTCAATGGTCATGTTTTCCAAGTCATCCCCTCTCGTGAAAAGAACAATGGTGTGATGAAGAACAGCATCTTCTCCAAAGATCTTGGTCAACTGGCAAACAGCCTGGTCCTCACAGTCTGTATATCGTCCTACTGGCACAACCAGGAGGAAAGCATGAGGACCAGGAGCAGAGAGGGATACGCATTTAGCTATTTCAGCATGAGTCTCCTCCACAGTGAGGCGAGTGTCTCCAAAACCGGGCATGTCCACCACTGTAATTCTCCTCTTTCTTTCCTTTTTGGCAGCCTTTCCATCTTCCTCTGTGGTCTCCTCTACAATGACCTCAGCGCTCCCAAGCTCACAGATCTGGGTGACAGAGCTGGCGCTGATGTGCGACAGGAACTGCTTGCGGCCCAGGATGGTGTTGCCAGACGCGCTTTTCCCAGATCCAGTTTTCCCAATGAGGACGAGTCTGAGTTCATCAATGCTTAAGGTTTTACCTGCATCTTCCACCTCCATTTCAACAGGTTCTTCTTTCACTTTCTGTTCGCCTGCAGGAAAACCTGGAGGAGAAATGATTCTTCTGTAAAACAGTCAATCCATTTTCACAGCTGTTTTTATAGTCAAACACAAACAGGCAGAAGCTATAATTTATACTTGGTTTATGAAAACAGCTGAAGCATTTCTACACTTTAATTTTTAAAAAGTCAGCTGAAATAAAAACAATGCAAAAATGTTTTTTATCTTGTTTCACTTACTGCTTTACATAAAATGACACTTCAATTAAATGTTTAGAGTACATCAATTAGCTTTATCACTGTGGTAGAGTTAGTTTTAGGTTGGATATTCGACAGACTTTCAGCCCAGATGTCCAGCACCGTCTCTTAGGGTCCGTCAACAAATTAAAGAGTGCATGATATGGTGATGATTTTAATTTTGATCTTGACAAAACATAACAAAATTATTTAATTTATTTTAAATAATTAACAATTATTTATTTAATTTTCATTCATTTTTATATTAAAATCCTAGCGGCTCATATTGCAAAATGAAGTGATGTGTCTGATGTAGGAAAGTAGTGCCAATAGGGCGTAATTTGGCATACATTTCACATAGTTGAGTCACATGGTTTGGCAGCTATTGAAAATAAATATTAGAATTCACATACGAGCCGCTAGGTTTTTTATATTTAAAATTAATCTAAAATATTCTTCATCCTCAGTTGCAAAATAAAGTGGTGTGTCTGATGTTGGTAAGCAGGGCCCACAATTCGGCATATATTTGACGTCTTCAGATCACTTGGTTTGGAAGCTATTAAAAATATATTAAAGTGTCAGTTCAAAATTTTTTTTGAAAATAGAAAACCTTACAAAATAAATGAGATCTTTAAAATACAACATGAAGAAATGTTTCGTTATATGTTTTTATTAAAATCATCACCATATCATGCACTTATTAATTATTGACGGTCCCTAAGACACGCCCCTGAACATGAATGTCTGTCGAATATCCAACCTAAAACTAACTTCAGCGGAGAGCTTTACCCTGCCCCTGTATACTGATGCTCTGAGTGCGATACAAGTATTATTTTAAAACCACGTTTCGTTTTACTAGCCAAACTTGAAGTTTTCTTTCTTTCTTTTTTTCTCTCCAGATGTTCGTAATTATTTTAAACGACATTTTAGTGATAAACGCAGAGAAAGCGTCACGCTCCTCTACGCTCTGAGCTAGCATAAATGCTGTCCCCGCTTCCGGACGGTTCTGAACACAAATGTCAATAATAAACAATAAGGTTTTACCTGCATCGTCCACCTCCATTTCAACAGGTTCTTCTTTCACTTTCTGTTCGCCTCCCGGAAAACCTAGAAGAGAAATGATTCTTCTGTAAAACAGTCAATCCATTTTCACAGCTGTTTTTATAAACTTTAGTCAAACACAAACAGGCAGAAGCTATAATTTTTACTTGGTTTATAAAAACAGCTGAAGCATTTCTACACTTTAATTGGAAAAAGTCAGCTGAAATAAAAACAATGCAAAAATGGTTTTTAATCTTGTTTCACTTACTGCTTTACATAAAATGACACTTCAATTAAATGTTTAGAGTACATCAATTAGCTTTATCCTGCCCCTGTATACTGATGCTCTAAGTGTGATGCAGAATTATTTTAATTTTTATTATTTATATTTTATTAGCTAGACATGACGTTTTATGTTTTTCTCTCCAGATGTTCGTAATTATTTTAAACGACATTTTAGTGATAAACGCAGAGAAAGCGTCACGCGCTTCTACGCTCTGAGCTAGCATAAATGCTGTCCGCGCTTCCGGACGGTTCTGAACACAAATGTCAATAATAAAGAATTAACTTCAAACATTAGACTATTCATATTACCCTAAAACTTCTAAGCATGCTAAACGGGCCAGATGCTAACATAAGAATCAGTAGAAAATAATAACTTACCTTCCTTAAGACTCGAAGGCATTTGTAGTAATGGTTAAAGTTTCGATTTCATTCTGAGAGACAAAGGACTAAGATCAGAGTTTGCTCTCTGCTTTGTCAGGAATCTAGACTCTAAATGTAAACACTGACAGAAAGTGTGTGGCGGCTGCCCTCTGTTGGTTCAACCAGTGTCAACAGTCAAACGTCACAACCCGGATGTAGCAAACATTGCAGTTCCTAAAATGAGGTGACACTCATTTTCTTCCAATTTTAGACAAAACCCTTCAGCCGGATTTCCAGAGTCATTTATGCAGCTCAGTCTCTTTATGCCAGCAACTTCATTTGCAAAACTGTCAATAAAATATGACTTTATGAGACTTGATTTGGAAAAATCGTACACATCATATCAAGAAATCTGTTCTGATGAATGACTCCAGTAACGGTGGCCTGAACTTTTTGGATTTCAATACTTTAAATCTGACTTTTAAAATGAACTGGATCAGACAGTTTCTGAAACATCCAAACTCATTCTGGAATTTTACCCCCAGCTCTGTTTTCTCTTAGGTGTGTGGCCTCCACTTCCTATTGCTCCTAGAAGGCTGACAAAGTGCCCAAAAAACGTTCCTCTTTCCATAAACAGATGTCGCTTGCTTGGTTCTTGATTTACAAACATAACTTTTCTCCACACAGGTTTTACATCTGGAACAATAGATATATTTTATTTTTATAAGAATAAAACTATCTTCATACAACAATGGTTGTCAGAGTTGTTTTTGATGCTGTTCCCTTCATCTCACCTATCTGTTTAAAGGAACAGCTGTATCCGACCATCAGCAGCAGCTTCAACACGACTTTTGGAAAAATCTGCTTTTCTACAGTAAAAAATGAAAACAAAGCCATCTGAAGATTGTTCCAACAGGAGCTTTGAAGTAAATCTCCACCAACAACTTTTTGGACTTCCCTTCATGGGCAGATTTGTTGGGAAAAAGTTTGGCTTTTGCCAACAAATTCCTTTCGAACAACACGGTCAAAGAAGTTTTATTTAAAATCTTGCATAGATTTTATCCAACCAATCAGTATATGCAAAGGTTTTAAAAAGATCTCAATATGAAGAAACATGTTTTGGACCTGTAAGCACACTAAATTGATTTGGATCAAACTGTCAACTCTTATTAGGACTAGAATCCATCCCTATTTCCTCCTAACTTGGAAGAACATTCTGCTTGGTTTTACTGATTTTGGTAATAAGCTATCTTCACTATTTTATCTAATAAAATCTCCTGATTTTTTAAACAAAGAATTTTATTCATAAAATCCAATTTAGCAATAGGAATCCAAATTTCTTCTGAATTGGAATTTAAATCATTTGGATGCAGATCTCAGCCCATAAATCCTCCCTGTGAATATTTCCAGGATTACATGAAGAAACTCCAGGCTGGGTCCTTAAAAGAGAAAGAATGAGAGTCAAATGAGCCAGGTGCACATTTGCTCAGGTGCTTATAATGTTAAGTAACAGTGAATGAATGCAACACCACAACACATTAAAAACATATGTCAGGGTTAAAGATATCAGTGTCTTTATTTTGTTTATAGTTTTTACAAAATGGCTTGTTTATTCTGCAGCAATAATATTCCTTCTCTGAATATACATTTACTTTTAACAGTCATAAATTTACATTAACATTTCAACCAAAAAATACATGAAGTCCCAGGAAATGAAAACAAAAATTAAAGGCAACATACTGCATACATAAATCCAAGACAACAAAATGTATGTGCCCCCCATTTTTTGGAAGAGAAAATAAGAATAACAAATAACATTTATAGGCAAAGTTATATGAGATCCCATCAGAAGAGTATCCTTAAAGTAATGTTTTCTTCATTAACAAAGATGTTTTAACTAGACCTAAACCAGTGGAATGTATGCATTCACACAATTTTAAAGCGTATGGGTTTTACACACACACACTGCATGTAGACCAGACAGTAAATTTAGGATTATCAAAGTTTCAAGTAAACTCCTGATGCCACTGCTGTTCAGTAATACTCCAAAGTTCACTTAGATAAATCCTCCTGTGTTCAGAAATGCATTTCCCTTGTTTGCCTCAGTTAAATTCTCCAATTCTAAATGGCAGCTGATGGTTCAAACCTTAGCTGTTCAAACCCTGACTAACCTTCTTGACCCCCTTTTTTTGTCACATTGACAAATTTTTCTCCCGTTAACACCGCAGCGCCTGGCTTTTGTTTTTAGAGACAGGAGCCTTGGTTTTGCTCACTGTCCTCCCAGTCTACAAGATTCGCCGCTCCTTGTCGACTGTGCTCTCACTCCCAGCTCCTGTTCTCCTTTACTCTGCTCCTTAAGAGGAGGAATGCTGCGTTATAGCTCGGAGCGAGAGCGGGAGATGCGAGGACCTTTCCTGATCTCTTTCCTTTTTTCTTCCTTCCTCCTCCTCTTCTCCTCCTCTCTGAGGATTTTTTGGAAAGCTTCAGCCGTGTGAAGGACCTATGCAAAACAAAAATATATTTTTGCCATTTTTATTTGAATAATTGCCAAAAAGTGGAGCATAAAAGCAAAGTTTGCACCCGTTGGAGCATTTCTGGTTATTCTCTTACTTACATCATCTCTCTCTGTGCGGTAGGGGTTTATAAAGTCTGGGGATTTCTCTGTGATGCCCAGCTCCTGCGACATCTGAAGTGTGCACAAGAAATGAGAGGAGCATGGTGATTTGTGACACTTTTGTGGCAAAATGTGAGGTTTCTGCAGCTTGGAAATGCTTTAAGGATACAAAGAAATGAAAATGTAACTCTGCTGGTCCATCCCTTAAATCCACAGATTAATCCTACTGAAGTTTAATTTAATTATCATAATGGAGAAGACATTTTTTAAGTTTTTTCCCCCATCAAATCTGAGTACTTTAATCTTACTTATATTTCAGTTGAAAGCGTATTACCTACAGCCAAACCTTCATAATGTTTTAGCAGCCTATTTTTTTCTCTTTATGTTGCAGTGTGCTGCTTTATTGAAGGTCTCATTTTTTTCCCCTCCATCCCCTGCAGAGAAATGTTTCCACTTCAACCTGCTCTGATATTGAATTCTGCTTTTAGGGAGCGATAGATCACAATCTGTTCACATCTTTGAGGGGAAAAAAAAAAGAAACAGCTTCATTTGCTGACATTTCCCAGATGATGTCATCGTGATGTGGCTCCAAATGAATCTGTATTTCTGTGCAGCCGGCTCAGAAGGCACGACGTTTTTAAGTGACTCATATGAAAGCTCTTACAAGAGTCAGGACGTGTTGATGGGCTCCTCCTGTGAAGACTCCTGTCTGATTGCAGAAGTTCAGCCCCCAGCGCAGCAGGCCCCCCCAGTCGGCATTGCGGTCATAATAGTGGTGCACAATACGTGGGAAACGCAGCGCCACGTCACCAAAAAATGCTGTGTTCTCCACTATGTGGGAATAGGCTGCAGAGGGAGCAGAAGCACGTTAGGAAGATGAAGGAAGGGTTCAGAGGAAGGAAGATCTGGTCTGATTTAGTCAGAAGGACACTTTCTGGATGAAATGTAACATGAATGAAATAAAAAAGGATAAAGTTCTCAGGCATAAGTGAAAGTAAACACTTAATGTCAAATATTTTACTCCTAAGGAAAAAGTTTGGCTTGAAGTGCTGCATATTTTTGGTCAAAGTTCTACTTCGATCATCTTTTCTTCTATTGTAAAAGCCTTCCTAGAGGTCTTTTAACTATAATTATGTTTTTAGCCAAAATAATAATAATTAATAACGATGATGATGCTAAAGGAATGACGTGTCGTTTTCTAGAACATAGATTCTGAAGACCGGCAGAAGTTCATTGGAAAATTATCTCTGTGCTGTGGGCGAGACGCTGGCATGGAGTGAGCCCATTACCTCTTCCCATCATCCCTATGTTTACACACTGCTGCAATCTTACAGCTCCTCACATCCTAAAACTAACATTATAGTGCAAAAACAAGGCAACCAATACTGGAGCTATACAGCCATACAGTTCTGATCCAGATTCCAGCTCAGCTCTTCTAACCTTTATGTAAAGCAAAGAAAATACATTTTCATTGCTATACAGGATAAACACCGGCCGCTTTTCATTGTGTCAAAGTGTCATTTCGGCAGTGTCCAATGAACAGATATTAATAAATATCTGCAGAAATGCGAGGGGTGCACTCACTTTTGTGAGATACTGAATATATATGTCTTCCATCATGAGAAAAATGTTAAAAACACAATTTCAATGAAGTAGGTTTTCAGCAAATTGTTTTAGAAAAGACTTCTAAAACCGTGGTAAGTTCAAATCTGAGGATCATGCTTACAAAAAAAAAAAAAGAAATCCACATAGCAACTGGCTTAAAAATAACGAAACATATATGGAAAAATGTAAGAATAAAAAAGGAAAAATGACAAACCAATAAGTGCAACAGGTTAGAGTCTGCTTTTCAAGGCCTCGTTAAATTACTTTTAAGACGTATGAATCTGCAGACACTCTGAAACCTTTTGAGAAAATCTGCAGTTTCTGCAAAAAGCTGGATAACTTTCATTCTGTTTTCAAGCCACCAATGACTACAATTTTCAATAGAAAACCATCATGCATTTATTTTATCTTAAGAACACACCACATTTTTCTCTAAAATACATTCAATTTATTTGATCCATGAGTGTGCTGGATATGAGTTTAAAAGCTGAAAATTGCAGAGGAGTTGCGCTGGATGGAAATGTTTAAACCCAGAACAGCTTCAGACACATTTTTGTTTCTTTTTTTTAAATAATTTTAAACACTGAAAAAAACCTCTGTGTCTTGGCTCCACTCATGCTCTGAATTCCTAGTTTCCCATCGACTAATGCTGGAATTAGCATTTTTCCTATTTTGTTTTCTACTTTAGGGCAGGTCTAACTCTTGCTCTTTCAAGGCTGTTCAGCCTTCCAGCTAATTCCAAATCCAATAATAATAATTCTGCTCTGAACACAAGCCAAGCTTTTATCCCTGACTGCACCAGTTCTGGAAGATGGTTACACTCAAGTGTTTCTCTCAAATTACAGGAAGATCTTTTCATTCAATTCCCATTCCCATTCAATGGTTTTAATGCCATTTAAGGAGTTCATCTGTAGAATGAATGGATGAACTTTAGTGGTTTGTAATGTTCTGCAAATCAAATGCAGACACTTCTTAAGCACTTTCAAGGTATGTGCTGAAGTTTTTCCAGCACCTGTAAGTGAATCACAAAATACACCTTGAGAAAAGGTGGGTTTTTTAATCCCTAGAGAAATAAAACTATTTCAGAACAAAAAATGAAAGAAAAGGTTATTTTGCAGACATAAGAGAACAGTTGGCTGCGTTAGGTTTGAAAAACAAAACTAATCTGAATCCTTTTGGCTAAAATTGAAGCAGTTTTTTAAAAAGAAAAAACTGGAGCATATTGAAGTTTTTCCGTGTTTGTAAACATCTGCCGTTCGCGCTCCAGAATAAATGATGAGAGAGAGCTCCAATAATGCCAAAGGATTGACCTGGAACATTCAATGTTAATCTCTGACTGCTTGGCAGCGGTGACGTCCTAAAACACAAATCAAAACGCGCACAGCCCCTCTGATCCAGCATGAATCAGGCACCAAACTAGACTACAGACTCTGACTCTGCACTGTCACTTTTGAGATCTGATGGATGGTTTTTGCAGCACAAATCTTCTGGGGAAAGTAAACATTTCAAGGAACCCTTCATGTGTTTTCACCACAGAGGGTAGAAACATGCAATTCAAGAAGAAGGGATTACACAGCAGCACCAAAATACTAATCTCTGTTCTGAGGAGCAAATCAAAATGAAACAGCACCAACAGACTTTGTGTCCTGGCTCAACAGCTTTCCCGGTGACTGGGTGACTGTTAAAGACCCGCTCCGATGAAAACAGTTTTTAATATGTTCTTGGGGTATTTTTTCAGATGATAGAGTATATGTAAAAGAGAAAATTAAGCTAAAAATGGCATTTCTGAGTATTTCTTAATTCAAATCATTGTGAATCAGGAGAGGATGAAAATATGTTGTTTATAGAAGAGCTGGGTGGGCCTCAAGCTCCCTGCTCTGCTCCATTCTGATGCCTCCACTTGTAAACGACTGCATCCAAGTACGTATTTTTTGGATTACAAGTCGCTCCAGAGTATAGGTTGCATGTATTATTTAACAAAATCCAGGAAAAAGAGCTGACATTTCATCTTGAAAGGCATAATAACGTAGCATATTACAATAACAAACTGAATATACAGACGCTTCACTACCGTAACACATGAATTCCTATTTAGCTTTATGAAAAATAGAGAGAATCTAATATTGTAGCGCAACATTTGAACAGTTATTCAGAAAATTATAGCATAAAGAACATGCTAACAAGTTAACTACACATATATCACTTAAAATTACAACATTCGTTGAATTCTTCTCTTTGTCACTTTGAAACAAGTTTGTCAAGTCTGGCGTTAGACTTCTTTTGTGGTACTCACCTGCAGTGCCTTCTAGCGGTTGCTGATAGTTACTGAAGTAAAAAATTTAAAAAGTCACATAAGTCGCACCCCGAGCCAAACTATGCTAGCTAACACCCCCCAACTTTTACTCAGAAAAATACAACTCATCTCTGTTCTCATCTACACTGTATCTGACTCAAAACTGTACGGCCGGATAGCTCCAATTTTGCTCGCTATTTTTGTCACACCGGTTATGTTGTGTTGCAGCTGTGAGGGGCTGTAAGCTAGAGTGTAAACAGAGAGCTCTGCAGAACCTATGTCCTAGAAAACAACACGGGTCTGAAAATGCCTCAATCATAATTAAAATGCCACTGGGGAAGTTTTTAAAATAGATCAAATGATGATTGGAGTGAGACTTTAAAGCCTGAATAGAAATGCATCTTAAAATATTCTTTCAGTCCAAAATGTGCTTTGACAGGAAGTCAGACCTTCTTTGATTTTGTCATCCATGGGGAAGGGATCATTAGGCTGCAAGTTGGCCGCCACCAGAACCTCTCTGGAGTCCTCCAACACCTGAAAAAAAAACGAAAAATATTCAATTTAGAACCCTTTTAGGCTGTAACTTAATCCTAATAACTCCAGTCTTCATGTTTTATTGGGCTCTTTAGGAGCGTGGACTGAGATTACAGTCGGCGTGGCAACAGTAAAACCCTTCATCGATGCACAGAGTGGAGCAAAAGTGCTGACAATGTTTTCCTGCCAGGGAACCTTGCTTATGTTAGGTGTCCTTGTGAGGTATGTAAATGCACAGATAACTGTCCACTAGCAGAGTAAATCAAAGCACAGCTTGGTGAACAACATAAAGCAAAGACAGTGGTGGGTGTAGTGGGTTTAAAGATGCAAACCTTTTATTCTTCCACGCTGAAAGGTTATGCCCTGTGAACTTGTTTTTAAAAAGCAACGCCGTCCTAAGCGCTCAGCTTTCACTGTAAGGGAGCACACACCTTGAAAAGGCCTTTGAGCATGATGTCTATGATCTTGTACTGCTGGTTGATGTCGTTCAGCTCCACCAGGTTCTTGAGAGCATTCAGCTGGTCCTTCCTCTTCGTCTCAAAGAGCCGCTTGTCTGCCGGGAAACGCTCAGGAAGATCCACGACAGAATTTCTCACAAAGTTGGCTCAGAAACACATCAGGGAGGATACAGATCTCCAGGTTGGAGTCGTGACGCGGCCGCTGCGGGTCCGAGTCTGCTGCGCTGAGGGCGGCAGCGGCCAGAGCCAGCACCGCTATGCTCACACTCCACATGGTCACCAGGGGGAGGCAGAGAGGCACTGCTCTAAACACAAATGAGCCAGAAGAATATGATTATAGAGATGTATGATTTCATTTCTTAACCACTCCTGAAAGCAGCCTTCCTTAAAAAGAGCCATTACACTTGTCATGCATTTTACCTGAGAGATTTCCCATTTATTACATATTTTTCTCTCTCAAAGCTTTGGGAAGACATTCTTCCTCCTGATCCCCAACCATAACCATCAGGAACGTGCAACAGGGAGAGATTACGGGAATATAAAGTCAATATGGCAAAACGGGGGGTAGCAGGCATTCAAAGAGGGTCTCCTTATGTCCTCCTTACGACAAACCTGATGTCTGGCACTTGCTTAATCCCTGGAGGAACTTCTACAATCTGTACCCGGCTGTTGCTCTGCTGTCTTATCAGTGAAAAGATGAAGTCTTCTCCGTTACGACTTCCCTCTCCTCTGAGGCTTTTTCCGCATCGCAAAAAAGCTAAACAGAGGAACTAACAAGTTAAATTTTGATGAGACACGAGAAACCTCCAATGAAGCATTAGTGACTGGAGATGCAACAATGGACATGAAAAAAAAAACAAGATGTAATTTACAGAATGGATGTATAATTTAGTGAAGGGCTCACCAATGAGAGGAGGGGCACGGTGGGTTTGAAAAGGGTTGAATGGAGGGGAAGAACCATGAGTGGAGAGGAAAAAGACGAGTGGAAATGAAGTTAGGGCTTTTAGATGTGTTGGAGGGACGGAGTTAGGAGGTAAAACCCTGCGGGAAAACAACAGCTTTCCTGGTGAATATTTCATCCACCTTCACACTGAAACTGAAAGGCACAGATAGGAGTAAAATGAGTGAGAGACTTGATTTCTGTGCTAAATGAAGGAATCTGTTTGTGCTCGGGCGGCACTTCTCCCATCTGAAGTGGTAGGAAGTCAACAAACGTCTGGGGCTGAGTGCTAATCTACATTGAGTTATTCCCCTAAAGAGTCAGACTTGAATCGGATGGGGGAGAAGCACGTGCTCCTGGACATTCAGAATCCCTCTTCACCCCACAGCTTCAAAGCAGAGCTCAACGGCTGCCTGGCAGCCATGATTTCACATAAAAAACATTATTTATGGAGGTAAAAACACAAACATTTTTGTGCCCCGGCCCTTTCTATGAAGTGTTTTATCAGAAACAAGTCCTGCTGAATGACAACAACATCAAAATCTGAGAAGCATTTCATCTATTTGGTGATATTTGACGCAAAAAACTCCTAAAGTGATGGTTAAAAGTGTCCATGCTTTTGACCAGCAGCTTTGCTTCTCCCGAGGCAGCATTCTCTCAGGGTGTTTGTAGCTCCTACAGACATTTGTGAGGAAAAGGCTCTTCACCCCAGAACATCCTTCAGCCGTTTGTGTGAAAAAGCAAAAGCTTGAGACTTGATCTTTTGTCTGACGAGGCCAGAAGTTTTTTTCTAAATGCTCTTTGCTTATTAGATTCTCTGTATTCAAGGCAAATCCAGATTTGGTTTGCTGTGTTGTGGAGGACTAGAAGCAGCTCGATGAAGTCATGTAAGCCCACACGAATCTCTCTGCTGCAGGTTTTTTCTAACAATAGTCTCAGAGCAGGGAGGCTGAAGCCTGGTGTCCTGTGTGGCGGATACACCTTCCTGCTTTGTCAGGAAACAATACAGCATCTAATCAGCTGTGATTGAATCTGATTTGAACTCTAAGCACACAGATTGGTTCTACTTCATAACAGCCTTAAAATAAAAAGAATCATTTGAGACTGATGGTAGCTGCACATGCATTTAAGAAGATGTGGAGGTAGTTCCTTTTTTATTTTTTGGGAGGGAGCATGGAAACATACATAAGATGCTCATCCATCAGACGGGCAGCTGGATGTGCAGCAGGAGGGGGATCCTGTTTCCCTTCAGGCTGCAAGCCTGCTGAGGGAGACTTGAATCTGAAGGACTGACACTTCACATCTCCATCATCCAAAAGGCTCATCCTCCCTTTCATTCATGCACAGGCAGATTAACCAACATGCTTCATGTTTCACTGCTGTCTGAACAGAATTATGTGGACTATTAATTACAAACTGCTTAATTAATGTCATGCCTCCCCGCCAGACCCTGGTTTATTTTAATCACATCACTGGTTATTAGAGGAATAATTATATCTTAATAAAAAAGGCTTTTCTAAAGATACCCTTATTTAAGTGATGCATTATAATAAATATTGTATAAAACTTGTAAAATGATATCTAAGGACTTCCTAAACTGCTTTAAAAATGAGTCTAGTATTCAAAGTATTTCTTTAGAATTTAGATGAAACACCATCAGACAGATCCACGGGGATCAAGCGCTGGACAGCGGAGCCACAGGAGCTTTACTCACCGATTAGTAGCGACGCGGCAGCGGTGAACAGCAGCGATTAGCGGGCAGCGTTTGCTCCGGAGCGCCGCGCGCTGCCTGATCTCTCCGGACCCTTCAATCACAGAAGTCTGCTCGCCGACGGAGGAGCGGGGCGCACGCAATCTGGCCGTCTAGCTCCTCAGGTGACGGCGGCGAAGTGGGTTCATTTACATGCGGCTCTCGCTGCTCCACTCCACCAGCGCGACGATCGCACCGGCTGGCTTCTCTTGGACGAATGACAGCGAGCGGGCGCTAAACGCGGAGGAGGACGTGGTTTCCACACGGCGGACTTTCACAGGGACACCGGCGGTGACTCCAGTTTCACGTGCTTCTTTCCCAAACTACAAGACTTTTGCCAGCTCAAATAGACTTACTGAATATTGAGTATGCAGACATGATGATCTACATGTGGATTCAATGAGCAACACTCGGATCTGTTAGTAGCTGAAGCTGAAATTTATTAATAAACCGCTCTGTTTTGGCCACGTCAGTCTTAAAATGGGGATTATGAAGGAACATTTCCGATTAAAAAAGTTGACGGTACTAAAACGCCATAAATTGCAGTTTACTAATAGGTATGGCCAAAAAAATATGTATCCAATAATTTCTGAACGCTAAAACTCTTCAACAAAAACACCCCGCTGGAGTTTTACTTTGAAAACTACAACTCCACTTCCTCCATCCACAAATCTGCGAACAAAACCTACTATTAGCTGAAAGTCCCCGTATCTGTAACCAAACATATGTATTATTTAAGCAGAGACAGCATATAAAAGATAATAAAAAGTTTCCAACACAAAACCAATAATCATTTTTGAAACTACTAAGAATCAGCCTGCGGTCAGAGAAAAGTCAGCCATGCAGATGAGAACATCTCCCACATAACTGCAAACTGGAATGAAGGAAAACTTTAGTCATTTTAAACCATAAACTAAATGTAATTCTAAGTAAAAATAACTAAGTCTTTTTTGAAAAGTCTTTTTAAGGACAGCTCTTATCGAAATTGGTGGGTATATGAGGCAGGATTTAAATATCAAAACTGAAGTAAAAACTGGTGCTGTCCAGGTGAGTTAAAAAAGATGTACCTTTAAGTGCTGAGTGTGTGGCAGAGCACATTCACACCATCAGTAAAAGCTCAACACAGATATCCAATAAGCTGCCAGAAAAAAAACAAAATGAATGACAGCGTGTTGCTGATGTTTGATGTCTCCTGCACGCTGCACCAACAGAAAATATGTACTCTAAGTATTGACCCTTTTGGTGTATGTCATTACCTGCAGAGAAGCTGCAAGCTCACATTAACAGCCATTTTTGCGAATGTGTGCACAAAATACCGGTACGTTGGTTCATCCTAGTACTTTGGGGAGTTTAGGGTTTGTTTAAATTCAAGTGATGGATACACAGTGCTGCTTGGCGGGGTGAGGTCACGACTCTCATCTGTCGTCTGCAGCTCCAGCGCCTCCATCATTCTCATCACTTTGAGCCTATACTCCTCTGTGGTTGGCAAAGCTGTCATCTGGATCTGAATAAAAAAAAGGACACTTCAATTTTTTGTGTTAAATGGCCATTGAAAACATGAATATATTTAATTTAGTTTATGAAATGCCAAATTCACAACAGATGTCATGTCATGCTTCAATACAAATGTAAAAAACAAGCAAAAAATGTAGAGATTTTATAACCAGATTCAGTCTAAATTAGTTTAACAAGGTCTAATTGCCATTGTCACAAGGCTTTTCTTGTTGAATTTTAGGAATTTTAATTTGCTGGTTTCAGTGTAAACCTTTGAATCGCGGATGAATTTTTGCAACTATGGTGAAAACCTCCTAACAGAAAGGAAGCTCAAGCTGAATCACAGCAGTTATGATCATCTGCTGTGACCAGTCAGGGTCAGAGAATAGCAGAAAAAGACCCAACAATACTGGAACATGTCATTGGATTTATAAACGAAATAATAATTTACTATCTCAGATGTTTAAAAGAGCAAAGTAAATTGTGCTTTCAGCACTTTGAGTCTTTTTTGAGGATTTTGCTCAGTAAAAAATGAAACTTCAAGTGTGAAGGGCTCATTGATTGGAGTTTGGTTCACCCAACTCAAATAGGTTCAGAAAATAAATCTGATTTTATGAATAAATCAGATTTACTTCAGATTCACTTGTTAGTCTACCTATCTATCAACGTCCATAGCCAAAAATATGCACACATTTAATCCATAGATCAATTTTCAAACCCTCCTAAACCATTTCGTGGTCACATGGTTGCTGGAGCCTATCCAAGCCACTGTCTGGTGAAAGCATGAATGGTCCATCAGCCCATTGCAAAGAGAGACACAACCACACATTTGATCTCTAACATAAAAAAAAAAAACTAAAAAGCTGATAAAAAAAAAATCAATCCTTTCAAAAATGTCTTACATTATTAAATAATTAAGCAACAAACATAAAAAAGTTTCTAAAATAAGAATGAGCACGGCTTTACTTCAGGTGTAATGCTGAACTTTATAACATGGGAATGACACATTGGCTGTTTATGAGAACTGGACCGAATGATTTTGACGTCACCCATAGAAAATGGCTTACTTATTGACTGAAGTCAATTCAGTCGACCTTTTTTCGCAATACAGACACTGCCCCGTTGGAGCCAGATGACATCAGTAAGCACTGAGTGATTGGTCTGAGTTACTGACTGTATATGAGAACTACAGTGAGTGACCCCTCCTCCTTCTCGTTCCAAACAGGAAGTACCTGCTGGCTCCAAGAAGCCAAAGTCCCGTAAACGTCTATTGAGAAATAAACAGCTATTACTCATTCCATTTGTCATTATAGACATCCTTGCTCTGATATCTTATTGATGTTATAAACTGGCCAATCACATAGCTCAATAAAAGCATGTGGTCTGTGTGGTTTGACAGATTCTCAGCCCGTTTTCAAGTAGTATGGGTGTGAACTTCCAACAAGCTCACTCCTAATTGATGAGAGTGGTTGCCATAAAAATGTTCACTTAGACCGACTTGGACCAATTACTGTTTATTGACGTCGTCTGGCTCCAAATAGCATCATCCGTATCAAGGAAAAAATGGCGACTGAATTGACTTGATTTTGTTAAAGCCAGAAGTAAACCATTTATTATGGGTAGTGATGTCCAATTCTCATATGCAGTCATTGGTCTGAGTCAATGTTTCTATGGTAACCACTCTTGTCAAACAGGAGTGAGCTTGTTGTACTGTAAGTCCTCACCCTTACTACTTGAAAGTGAGCTACATGAAATCTGTTGATTAAATGTTTCAAACGTTTGACGTGGGGATCAGCAGGACCTCGAGGAGAGAGTCCAGTTCACTCAGTCCAGTTCTAATGTACAGTCAATGGAGTCAGTAGGGGCTTACTCCCTTCTGCCTCCAGTTGTGCTTTAAGGAAACTACAATGTCTAAAACACAAACATTCTGATATAGAAAATGGGGCATGGTTAATAAAAGTTTAAAAGGTTTAAAAAGTTAAGTAAAAGCAACACAGTAATAATTTTTATTCATCATGAAAAGTGCAGTGTCTAAATAGGACTGAGTCTAGTACAGAGCCTTGTGGTACTCAATGACTGACTCTAATGTGTATGAGGAAGGCGTTTCATTAACTTGAACTAAAAAATGAAATCAAATGAAAGCAGTTCCTTTAATACCAATAACATTTTCCATCTGCATTTCAATTTATCATCATTTTAAAACTCAATGGGCCTGCTTTATTAGATATATAGATTTTGTAAGGACCATATGATTTAATTAGTATATAATGAAGAAAAAAGATACAGATAGATGACTTTGATTCTGCAGGAGTAAAGCAAACCAATTACAGTGGAGTCCGTAGAAACTATTATGCAGGTAATACATTGAAAAGAGAGTAAACTACAACATTCAAGACTTTTCAGATCAGTTAATGAATGAACTGGGTCTTTTGCACTTTTTTGTGCTATACCACATACAAAATATTAAAGCCATGTCCCGCTGACAACAGTTCCCATCATGGAATTCCAACCTGCTTTAAAAATAGAGCTCCAACACTGATCAGTAATTGAAAGGAGCAGTAGGGGAGATGGAGGACAACGGGGTTATTGTGGCAAGAACAATATGTGTTTAATGAAAGAGGTAGGGAAGAAAAGAAGGGAACAGCAAAAGATTAAAATATAGTAAAATGTATGCAAGAATAATAAAGTGCTGGGTTACAGAGCATGCCGGTCAAGGACAAGCAATTATAAGTCTGCCAGCTTTAGAAAACTCGACGAGCCAAGTGTGCATAGGAGCTTCGCCCCCACTAAACCCTGAACATGGCCGCAGGACACAGAGCTAGAATGAGATGTATAAGCAAATACATGACGGGGTAATTAATGATGCGAAAAGAAAAGGGAAAAAGTATATTTTTATGTAAATAAAGAGGATTCCTCACATGAAATATTTATAGATGTAAACAGCAAACTTCATGTACAGAGTTGTGTTCAGTTCACAGGAAGAGCACCTTTTTTTTTTAAGTGTGTATTTTTTGACAAATTGGAGCAATGGGATGACAAGGGACAAAAATTGAGCTGCGTTGAAACTGAAAAATGTCGAGTAAAACCCACAAACATGTTTTTACGCAAGCTTAAACAAGCAAGCTGACACGTTTGCTTGGGTGCACGCAGATGATGGTTCTCAGCACTGGGAGCTGCTGTGTGTGCCATCATGCCATCATTCTGTCACTCCTCCAACGCCGAGCTCCTTTCAGAATACCAAGTTAATTTCTGCCCCCATGTAAGATGCCAGAGTCCATCTATTCAATCAGATGTGGTTGCTTTTCCATCTGAAGACCAGCTACAATGTTCAGACGCGCGTTGCAAAGCTGGCATCTGTAGACAGATGTTTTTTTGTCCCAAATGGTATACAATTAATAAATAAACAGCTTTTTTCTGGGTTTTCATCACAATTAAGCAAAGAAAATGATCACATGTTCCTGCTTTGTTATTCTGCTAATCCAAACTTCAGGTTTTAAAGATTTAAAAAACTACATTAAGAATATTTGTTTTCGTATTCTACTAAGATTCATTAGTTTTTCTCTTTAATAGGAGAAAAGAGTTTCTATTGGACTACATGTGTCCTAAACGTTTGAGTATTTTTAAATTCAGTTGAGTTTGTTTGGAATATCTAGACAAATAACACAACCTTCAGTCATGTTAATTTTCATTCAAACACAAATGTGTAGGAACAACTACCTTCAATAAATTGTTATCAGTTCACTGATGGAACAGGCCTTCAGCTGGACTGAAACTGCTCTGGTCTCATTTATCATCATCAGTGAAAGTCGCAGTAGATTACAGAGACGGGCTGCAGATCATTTGTATTTACAGGATGAGGCAGAGTGCAGTCATATTCAAACAAATGGGCTACAGCCACAGCATGTCTGGAGGGAAATACATGCGCTTTCTTCTAATTGATCATTTTACATCCAGTTTAATAAACGAAAATGGTAACTTGATTTTTCTAAAAATCTGTTAACCTCCCGGGGGCAATAATATTGAAAGAAACATCTTTATTGCAGCAGAGAACGATGGAGATGATTCTCTTTCAGTGAGAATTGGGAGATGGATTTGAACGATTTGTCCTGACAGCTGCGCACCGACAGCTGGAACCGGCTCTGCACAAGCCCATGACAGAATATTAGATTAATTGTTATGAGTGTTTTTGTGTAGTTATTGTCAGATAGAACATGGGGATGGTGGTAGGAAACGCAAAGGACATTTTCACAATGAGCAGCAATGCCCTCACACAGCTCAGGTGATTAGAACCTCAGTGATCACTCAGTTCTACTACTATTCTGACTGAGTTTCTTTATTTGGAAATTTACAGTAATTTAAGAAAATTAACATTTTTGACTCAGTTTAAGAAACTTTGTGCAAAAGCTTGATAAAAAACAAAGTTGTTGCGTTATTTTCAATGATGCAAACCACTCGATGGGTTTGTGTTCAGACAACCTGTCATTTCTCTCACATATTTACAGGTTTCAACTGTGTTTTCTCCCTTTATAGTTCATCAAAAGGTACATTTTCAAAGCACTTCTGACAATTTAATAAACATCTGAACGCTACTGTCATGTTCTTTCATGGCGTGAACACTGGTCCACACAGAATACCTGCTTCAGAAGCAAACGTAAGGCTTGTGCTGCCTCCAAGCTCAGCTCCTTCAGCCCCTTCTTCTCCACCGACTCGATGACATGCCGTAGGTCTGGCTCCCACAGCACTGCCGAGCTGTTGTACTGCACCAGCTGTCAAGACAACAAAACAGGCACAAAAATTCAAAATCTTACACATCTACATTATTAAGACAAACAAGAAGTTAAGCACAATCCCATGTGAACGATTCATTTAGGAAAAAACAGAAAAACGACTTCTAAAGTTATTTTAATGTCAGTGAATTCATTTTTGATAAATATTTTAAAGGAAAAGATATTTTCATTGGTGTGTTGTATATCATTTGCTGTTTGTGTGTAATCCTATGCAATTAAGGGACAAATAAACAAAAGCTGAGCAGGTAAAGAGTTGTTTAGAAGATTTGTAAGATTTCCTGAAGAAAAAAAAAACAACGCAATATCACGCATCTGATTTCATTTGTAGCAAATTTATAACAAATGTAGGAGAAAAAAAAATCTCAGTTCCCGGAGCTGTTTTTTTCTACAGTTCTTTCTATTTCTATTCATGAACTAGCATAGCATGGCATCTATACTAAAAGTAAAGAAAATACACATCAACAGACATCACAGAATTTGCTCCCATATCGTCCATCTATTTTCTAAACCTGCTGGCTTTGTTTTAGGGTCATGTGGTTACTGGAGCCTATCCTTAGTCTCTCAATTAACCCATGAAGTATGGTTTGAACTGTGAGAGGAAACTGGAGTTCCTGAAAAAAACCCACACATGCAAACTCCACACAGAAAGGTCTACTACACCCCTGCGAAGCCCCTCCTATATCATAAACTGTTTTCATGTTTGTATTTGCTGAGAGCCAGATTGTTGAAACATGATTATTTGACTGATCACATTAGAGCATTTGGTCCTAATCTGATCTTTCCAGAGTTTGCTTTCTTACATCATTCTCTTTGTTTGGCAGGTGTAAAAGCTAATTCTATCCCTATATACCTAACAATAAGGGATTTGGTTTGCTTGCAAATGAACCTGCACTGCAGTATAAATTCAGATGGAGTTCAATTGGATCAAAGAGTTTGATAAAGTCATTTGCTATTTAGCTCAGCAATGACAGTAACCAAATCCTCTACAGCCTTTCCTATCAGCTTATTTTTTGGGGCGTTAAGTAAAGCAAATGAAACTAAATAAAATAGCTTTCTTTTCATTCCCGGTACTGTCAAGTTCTCCAGACTATACAAGTCTGAAAAGTCAAATATGATAAAGCAATAGTTTGAAGTACAGAAAAAATAAGAAAAAAACCTATTAAACAATAGTTCCAAAAGCCAGAGTCATTTTTGCTCAAACACTCCCTTCAGTACATCCTTTGTGCTTCAGAAGCTTGAAGCAAAAGAAAGCTGACCAAAACACATTTTTGTGATTGAAAGGAAATGAGCCGTGAAGCAAAGGCAAAGTTGAAATTTGTTTAAAGACTGATTAAGAGTTACAACAAAAAGCAATCAGATCTTTGAAAGATCTGCAGGTTCAATTCAGTAGTGTTTATTCCAAATCAATCCTCAATTAAAGCTGTGTAGAGGTTAAAGCCTTCTTCTAAGCTCTATCAAAGGTCACTGTCACATGTAGCATAAAACAAAAAACTATTATAACCTTCCTGATTGTAATGTTTGCCCTCTAAAAGATTAAATTAAAGCTGTGCTGAATACATAGCAATCAGGTGCATTGTGGGAATTTCAATCACGTCTGTTTCTAAGTGCTAGGCTTCAGACCAAAGCTTTCTATCTTCAGGAAATCTTGTTCGGCCTGTCTGGCACTTTATTCCAATTAATCCCAACGTGTTTCTTGGTATTTCAGTGACCCGGTTATGGGCGTGGTCACCTCATTGATCCAAGTGTTAGATGGCAGTTAGAAATGACACAGTGGTTTTTCCAGTTTACTTATCTACTCAGCTAGCTCTTAACTGACTCAAACAAACTTAACATCATGCTTCTATATTTGTAGGTAAAAACATAAAAAAAATTTAATTAACTAACTAACTTTAATAATCCCAAATTATTTGGAATGAATTGGATTTAAAAAAATGTCATCAATAACATTTTGGTTTGCGTTTTTTTTTTGCTGTTTCTGGAACCACAGTTGTAAATTGGCTTTTCATTATTAAACTAAATGAACTAAATTCCTCAAAATGAAAACATTTAAAT
Organism: Adrianichthys oophorus; assembly: GCA_036245035.1. Classification (NCBI taxonomy): domain Eukaryota; kingdom Metazoa; phylum Chordata; class Actinopteri; order Beloniformes; family Adrianichthyidae; genus Adrianichthys; species Adrianichthys oophorus. The sequence continues at coordinate 5,371,386 of BSAI01000125.1, forward strand.
AAAGTTAAACTGGAAAAAATGTTATTTAGTCAGATCTAAACTCGTTTCACAACCTTGGCTTTACACAGGATAAAATGAGAAAGAAAAAACCTTTATGGAATAAACATGATAGTGACAATTACTGATGTAGTGATTGTTAATGCTTTCATTAGCAAGGGCTTCCAATAATAGAATCCAACAACATTAATTATGTTAAATTTATACATGCGTGTTAAAAGGACTGAAACAAAAGTTGAGGATCAGATTGTGGTTTTGCAGCCAAAACACTGTCAAATCCATGGGTGTCACATCTAAATGTGTTGCAGACAGCAGAGGGAGGAAGTTAAAGAGGAATTATTGAAAAAAAAAGAAGAATTATCTGTGTCAAGCTGCGTTTCTCACTGTTCTGTCAGTCCCAATGCTTTGGCCTCACACACTGGTGTCCTAGCAACCTGATGGAGACTGAAGAACATAGGGGGCCACTATATGCTATCAATCTGCCACAACTCACTATTATATCCAGCATTGTCCATGGTCAAATCTCAGGAAATATCGTCCTTTTAATTATAATAATTCACACCTGAGTTTTTAAAGCGACACCTCTACCTTAACAAAAGCTGCACAAAGAAATACAATCGAAGAAAAAGAAAGCGGACATGGGTTATTCTATGATTCTGTGCATGAGAATATGCCAATGAAAACCAGCTGTCTTTGGCGTATCTGCATACAAAACCTCTGATGAATTACAACACGTGTCACATTACAACAGGTCATTATTTATTTAAACAACTATTATGCACACATGCAGCAAGACAGTGAAAAAGCTCATTTATGCAGCTTTCATAGGAATGATGGGGGTCAGAGCCAACCGTTCTATACTAATCACATTCACTTCATTGATTTATCAACAACGAACATGAAACCTCCAGAAAACAAAAGCTTCTGCTTGTCTGCAGCGTGTTCGATGCTTTTTTTTCTATGAAAAAATACGTTAGAAGGGTGAATTAATGCACAAAAAACAAAGTGAAGAGAGGCTCATTATGCCAGCAGCGTGGTGGTGGTCGCATGAGAATCTGGGCTTTTTTGTAGTCGAGAACCTGGTAATTATAGAAATTCAGACTGCTGTGTTTACTATGAACTACAACAGTGCCCAGTCAGCAGTGGTTTAGTCCTTAGCATTCATTTCGATCAGTTGCAGGTGTTTCCAGCAAACACAGTGGGATTGTGAGAATTAGCTACACATTGTGAAGTGCTTTGTTTTGTCCCTTGACCTCAGTTTAGACAGGCTTCTATTGTTGGTCTCACATGAGTAATACCTACAGAGACATCACAGCGTGCAGAAGCACCCACTGAGAATGTGACAAAAGTGTAGCGGCTTAGAAAGACTTCCACCCAGCAGGACTCAGAAGTCAAAGGAGTCCACGTTTGGAACTTCACTGATTTATTTTAGGAAATTCTCCTAAACGTTAAGCCCTTCCTTTCTTTTTCTGTCACCTCTAAAGACTCTGGGTGAGTTCCAGTTCTACACCTTGACCTACTTTTGAAGGAGGAAGCAAAAGGGCTATGCAGAGCTCCTAAAGAAGACCTACAAAATTACCACACAAAAAAAATAGGAGCAGAAACAAAGGTTCCCCTGCCCTCACTTGGAATAAATTAAAAACAACAACACATCGCTTCTTTTGTAGCCACCGTTGACTAAAGCTTTAGTCACAACTGCCCTTACAGGGGGATACCGGCTGTCTACGGGCAAAAAAAAAAAAGGGCAAACCTGTCCGGGGCAAGCAGATGGCCCACACAACAAAAGAAAGGTCATGGACCGCTCCATGAGCCAATGGAAAAAATCTGTTCAAGCATTCTGCAGGAGACAGGTCATAGTGAGCATAAATTCCTGAGTCCTGCATTTGTGTCCGCATCCGGATCTTGACATTATGATCTGGCCAACATGGACACAGCGACGACGCAGACTCTGTACGATCGATCCTAACTATCCATGAGCGGATCGTCTGTCAACAAGAGGACCAGATGCATGCTCTTCACCGGGGTTTACTGGAGATTTCCAATTGCCACGAGCACCAGCTAGTTGCGTTAGGAGAGCTAATCGGGTAGCTGGATGAGTGGATCCAGCACCCTCCACCATCTTCCCCGTCCCTCCCGCCTTCCTCCACTCCGACGTTGGGGGCTCCAGATTGGACGTACCTGGTCCCCGCCGTTTAGTTGGCCCGACCTGAGAGGTTTTCCGGACTCTGTGTTCCAGACTCTCCCGTCTGGGGGTTCCCCATCCCAGAGAGGACCCCAACGACCACAAGAGTCACCACTCCAATCTTTCTGTTTCTCCAGATCGGCCAGCATCCCTGTCAGCAGAGGAGGAGCCTATGCAGCTGGGTCGTGTGTCCCCTGTGGAGCGTAGGCGACTTATGACGGCAGGTGAGTGCCTTTACTGTGGTCGGCGGTGTTATCTCTGCAGAGATTGCTCCCATGGCTCCGTTTGTCAGAATGGATGGGCACATAGGCAACATGTTTGTCTGGTTTTCCAGCAGTTGCTGGAGAATGAACTGTATGAGAATGAACTGACCACTCCCACCTTACCCTTCCAGTGAACCGAGGCTGCTGACTCTGCTTTCGATCGCTTGAAGCAGCTCTTCATCTTCGCGCCTGTCTTGGCTCAACCAGACCCCTCCAACCAGTTTATTATAGAGGTAGATGCTTCAGACACCGGGGTAGGGGCTGTTTTGTCACAGCGGGAGGAGTGTGTGTGATAGTGGGTTGTGCCCTGTGTCTTCTTTTCTCGTCAGCTCACCCCAATGTGGGTGGTAAGGAGCTGCTGGCTATTAAACTAGTCTTAGAGGAATGGAGACACTAGTTGGAGGTGTCAGCTCAGCCGTTCGTGGTCTAGGCTCCGGATCGCCAAGTGGCTGAACTCAAGGCAGGCGCAGTGGTCTTTGTTTTTTAGTCGGTTTAATTTTGTTGTTTCTTAACGCCCCGGCTCCAAGAATGTCAAGCCGGATGCAGTGTCCCTGCAGCAGGAGAACGTAGAGGTTGACCTCCCCTGCGTCCTGGGTGTGCTCTTCTGGCAGCTGGAGTGACATCAGAGCTGAGCAGTCTCCGGAGTCGGACCCCAGGGGCTGTGGTGGTGGTGGGGGGTCCTAACCTGATTGTTTGTTCCTAGTGCCCTAAGGAGTCGGGTTCTCCAGTATACTCATTGTCCACAACTCACCTGCCACCCAGGGGTGCAGAGGACGGTGTCTTTCCTGCGTCGCAGATTCTGGTGGCCCAGCATGTCTCAAGACATGTTTCCGGTTGCACCATCTGTTCTCAAAACAAGGTCTGCCACAAACCACTTTGTAACCAGGTTACCTAACCTCTTCTGGTAAGACAATACTCATGACTGTGGTGGATCGCTTCTCAAAGGCAGACCATTTTGTGGCATTAATCCAGAGACCGCCAAACTGATCTACACCTTTGTGTTCAGGCTGAACGGTATTCCAGTGGATATTGTTTCAGATCGGGGACCACAATTCATTTTGTAAGAGTGGAAGGCCTTCTGTGCAGCCTTTGGGAGCACAGCCAGCCTCTCCTCAGGCTTCCACCGTCGGTCCAATGGCCAAGCAGAGCGGACCAATCAGGATCTGAAGGCTGCCCTCCGGTGCATCTGCTAAAGAGGTGGCAATATCATCAGACCTCTATCACCACTGAAGACTCATCTGGAGGGAGGCCCGAGCTGCGCTCCTCTGCTTGTACGGAGCGAATAAGAGTCTAGCTGGCTCCATCTCCCCAAGTCTCTTTGCATCCACCCTGTTTTCAATGTTTCCCAGGTCAAGCCCCATGTTGTCAGCCCTCTGCAGTCAGCCGCTGTTCCGCCTCCCCCCTCTGCATTATTGATGGTCAGCCAGCCTATACCGTTGGATGTCAGACGACGGGTAGGGTCCTTCAATACCTTGTGGACTGGGATGGTTAAGGACTGGAAGGGTTGTGGGTGCTGGCCTCCAGGATTTTGGACCCAGTCCCTATGCGAGGGTTTCACTGCCGTCACCTGTACATGCCTAGCGGTGTGCCGAGAGGCGCCCCTTAAAGAGGGGGTACTGAGGGGTCTTGCCTTCTCTCTCCCCACCTGGATCTCCTGTCCTCCTAATGTGTGCACCTGTGCTTGATTGTCTTACCTTCCCTCCTGTTATAATCCGCATGTTCCCTCCACTTGCTGCCAGATCGTCTTGTGTGCCTTCTTGAGTGCTGCGAGCCTTCCAGCCTCGTTTCCAGTTTATGTTAAATAAACAAGGACCTTTTATTGGAAATTCCTGCGTCCTGCATTTGTGTCCGCATCCGGATCCTGACATGTACAGGTTTTTAAATTTTTTTTCAATCCCCCCAAACCCTGCGCACTGCTCAAGAAGCCCGTTGGTGCTCTTCCATTTCTAAGTGCGTCCTTGGGTGTCCCTACCAAGCAAGCCTGGCTGTTAGAAATTAAAAAATTAGACAATCAGGGCGTAGTTTGTGGGGACATCCTACGGGCATCTCATAAGCACTTATGTATTACATGCACACCCTGTACGTTAAGCATTTGTGTCAGTAAGGGACCAGTGCACGCATCTTACTAATGGATAGAGTGCTGTGTAAAAGGCAACATACAACAGCATCGCCTGTACGTCACGGGTGTGTGAAACTTAAATCATCCTTACAAATGGTTCATTTCATTTTCATAACAACTGTTCTGCTGTAATTTGGTAATCTTTAGTTACAAAATAAAACTTTTTGGCTTTTAAAATCTACTAAGTATTATTTGTGTCACGACCAAAATATTTAAAGTCAAAGTCTAAATAGGACATACATTTATAATGATGCTTATTTCACAAAAAAAGTTGTTTCATTTCAGAATGTAATGTAGAAGAAGCTAAACTGATAACCATTTTTAAAAAATAATTTTCAAAATAAAGTAAAAAAACAACTGATAAGATGATGACATAAGATCACTAAAATTCAAAAGTTTTCATACCATAGTGTCAATGTGCAGAGCCAGATTTCACCCAAGGGCATACACTATTATTTAAAACCCTACTAACATTGTCATTTTTAATGTCTATTTAAAAGTTTCAGAGTTCTTCAAAAGATTTATGGTAACTGTTAAAGCAGATAAATCTCGTTCTAGTTGTTACTAATCTCAGAAAGAATCAAATGTAAAAAACAGAACACTAAGTTTTAGGGGTTTGATTAAATGCTTGTTGTAGTATATTTATTTAGAAGAAGTTTTGCTGTTAAGAAAGGAGCTATTTTAACTTTGTTTTCTGTATTTTGTTTTACACCCTCACTGGTTATATGGACACAAAGGACATTCTGTATTATACATCAGCGTTTCATGGCATGATCCCAGATCATTATGCATTCTATAGAGGGGCATGACTGTCCTGCAGGCTGTAAATTATGAATCCATGATTTATCAGCTTGGGAGGCTTTCAAGTATACATTTTGGTGAGTACATCCGAACCCTTAAGACACGTCAAATGTTGTGGAAGATAGGACTGATTCAAAATGGGGTTTAGGAACTGAACTGCAGCTCCAACCAGTCCGACCAGTTTCTGCCATGGAGTTGTTGAGTAGAACCAGAACGTGATTGGAGTGATGGCTCATCATCAAATGCAGAAATTATTTATATTTAGCTATGATTTAATGAGAAATAATCTGTATTCATCCTGTTTATGTGATTTAAATGCTTTTCTACACTTTTATCATGTTCAGTAAAACCATCACTATGGAGCATTCTTTACTTCTTAGAATTCTGGGAGAAATAATTTTAGGTGGAGTGTTTTGTGTATGGAACATCTCACCAGTGTAATGAGGAGGAGGACGGCAGGATGCAAGAAGCAGCTCTCTCCAGAGCTGAGCAGGCAGTGTAGAAGGAATCGGGTCCATGGATGACACACTGCATACATGGCTAATACACAAACACACACAAAGGGCAAACCCAAAAGGAGAACGACGTCAGCTTAATTTGACTCTAATCTTCCAGGGGTTGTAGATGAAAGTGGCTCCAGTCTGACAGACTGCAGAGCACATGAAGACATGTGGCAGGATGGCAAAAACAAGCAAGAATTCTACAGCTAAAAATGCATGAACGATTACTACAAAAAATATAAGAAAATTAAAGAAACATTCATTAACTTTGAATCTGTAAATTAAAAACGAAAACCTGTTACACGTTCACTTTTATTATAATATGACACATCTCATATCGTAAACTTGAAACATCATAATTCCTTGTTACTGCTACAACCTTCACTGTTGTGTGTTTAGTACCTGTTGTGAGATTTTTCCTCTTCAGGAAGCCCAGCAGGGATCTCAGACAGTTGATGGAGGCTCTTAACAGCACCTCATGTTTCTGAGAGGGAAGAAAAACAACACACCTGAAAATGAGAAGAAATCCAAGGATGCAGAAACAAGGAAAACAAACATGACAATATTTATTTATTTAAACTTGTCAATGGTTACTGGAAAATACAGAAATTATTCTTATCCTCCAGTTGCAACTAACAAAACAACATAAAGCTAGAATATAAATCCCTCCAGGTTGGATTTCCATGCAAACATCACCTTTAGCGCTTTGCTGGTCTTACGCTTAAAATGACAAAATCCTGCAACACAACTTTCAAAGAGTTCTTGTTTTTAAACAAGACAGGACATAATTATGGGGTTTGCCTTTTTTGCAATAACTTGGTAATAAGGGTTCCATATGAACCAACATGAGCAGAGAGGACAAAGATATATCCGGAAACTAAAGAGGGAATAAGAGAACCTATAGAGTGGAAGTATTCAATGAGGTTTTAATAATACATGTGCCTCTCAGAAGCACAGCTGACAGTGAACACTGCGTAGGGTCCAGAGGTACTGAATCAGGCAAATACACAGGACGGCCAATGAGTTATATACCTTAATCCATAGGCAGAGAGGAGGAAGCGCAAGTAAGGCATCAAGAGGATGAGTGGGCGGGTGAGCTCATGGGAGGTGAGGTGACAGAGGTTAGAGCAAGCACAGATGAGAGACGACCAAATGAGCACACAAAGATGAATGGAGTCAAAATGAGAGCAAGGAGCACGGAAGAGTCAGGGAGGGAGATGAAAGAGACCAAGGAGAGCAGAGAGGAGCAACGAGTGTTTGCAGGAGTGTACGAAAAAATGAGATACAACAAGTGGAGAGGCGAGGCGAGGAGCAGTGTTTACTCATGCAGCTGAGTGAGAGAGCTGAGAGAAAAGAGAGAAAAACACGGGAGAGAGAAGGGGTTTGGGAAGCCGTCCTCATACAGACTACAGAGCACTGAATCAGAGAACTCAGTGCAGCACCACAGTCTCTAGCAGAAAGAAGCCACTAAGGCGATTCTGAAAAGAATTAGCTATTCAACATCATCAAATAATATTGCTTATACCCTTTAAAGGAAAAATGATCTCCATATATTAACATTTAGATTAGAAAATCACAGCCTTTGTGTCTCTAACAAATCAAGAGGATAAGCTTTGTTTTTGTGACTGACATCAAACAAATTACAAAAAAAGTTCTTTTGTCCAAGTATGCATTATTACATTTAGCTGAAGTTGAACGTTAAATGACTTTTTTAGCATCTTCAGCCAATCTGTGTTTATCTATGAAATCAAAGGTGTTTTGTTGAAGCTATTTTTGTACTGAAAACCGCTTCAATAACAGATACTGAAAAGAATAAACACTTTTAAGTTCCACTCTGATCATCTTTTGATCTATTGTACGGCATTCCCACTGCTCTTTTAATTGTGATTATGCTGTTTTAAGCCAAATACAATAAACCTATGTCGTTTTCTAGAACAGTTTCTGGAGAGTGGCATTAGTTCATTAGAAATTCACCTCTGAAAAGTGGAAGGGACCCCACTTTTCAGACCCCTTTCACACTACCCATGACTGAGAGCTCTCTGTTTACACACTCTCCCTCCATCTTACAGCCCCTCACAACTCCAACCTAACCTTACCAATAAAACAAATATGGCGAGCAATATTGGAGCTATCCAGCAGTACAGTATTGAGCCAGAGGTCAGCTCCGACGAGGAAAGCAAAGGCGTACGTGGATCTATTTGCAAGTGGATGCATCAGAACGGAGCTAGGCAGGGAGAATGTAGCCCATCCAGCAAAATTACAAATATGCTCTTTTTCAAACTGCATTTTCTTTGTCTGCTCCTGAATAAAAACATATTTAGAAATTTAATTTTAAGCTTAATTTTATTTATGATGTTCTCCATCATTAGAAAAATGATACAAGAACATGCTGAAAATACTGTAAATGTGAATGTTACTGGAGTGGGTCTTCAAGGTAGTAATATATGTTGACAATTTTAACTTTTATTGCTATTAATTAGCAAATAAAGACTGATAGTGTTGTTGTGGTCTACTGTAATGGGCTTTTTTGAATAAAAAAAAGATTCAGTGTATTAAATGGATTATCATATTTCAAATTTATCCATAATAGGCATTTTTTTTAGAAATGTCCTCTGTTTTCCAGGAAAAAAACAATTAGTTTGTTTTTAACAAAAAGATTAATCATTTTACTATTAAAAGTCCTATCTTTGATTAGTTTAAATGACTAGTCTTATGAAAAAATGACTCCTTTTTAACAAAAAGGGTTTTAAAATTAACATTTACAAAGAATCAAACTGTTTCCTAAAAACTCAGTAAAATGTAAAATTGGGAAGTGAAATTGGACTGATTCAATTGGTTATTTGACAAGTTTACCCGGGCTGCACGGTGGCGCAGTGGTTAGTGCTCCTGCCTCACAGCAAGAAGGTTCCCGGTTCAAGTCCTGGCTGGGGGACCTTTCTGCATATTCTCCCCGTGCATGTGTGGGTTTTCTCCGGGTACTCCGGCTTCCTCCCACCGTCCAAAAACATGCCTCACAGGTTAATTGGTTACTCGAAATTGTCCCTAGGTGTGAATGTACACAGACTGGCGACCAGTCCAGGGGTGTACCCTGCCTTCGCCCATGAGTAGCCGGGTTAGGCTCTGGCAACCCCGTGACCCCGAAAGGGATAAAGCGGATTGGAAAATGAATGAATGACTGAATGAATGAATGACAAGTTTGTTGCATGTTTGCTAATTTACCTAAAGAGATTTATAAACAAGAACAGTCATTTTCCAATTTTCTTTGTGTACTTCTCTTTTCAAACAACATTCTTGAGTTATAAGTACTGGTTCTGCCATCCTTTGGCCGTGACTTCCACAACGGTGACTTCCACCTTCCATTATTACGCACAAATGCACCGCTGGGCGTTCTGTTAATTCATGTCCTCCATAAACAAGAGGAGTAGGTATGCTGCGGTGCAGTGGTAGTCTCTGTAACAGCCCACTCATTCTTATCATGATGTAAAATCCATACTGCACTCATGGCAAATCAAGAGTGAAAAGAAGTGAACAATCTGCACAAGCACTGACAATTAGTCTGTATAGCAATTGGATTAACGGTTCACATCTGATCGAGCAACCGTTCTGACTTGCCTCTATTTTTTTATTTCTCCTCAGTCTCTTTGCAGAACAAGACGTACATCTAAATCAGAAACAAATTTACAACAATCTTTAACATCGATTCTCCTGTTTATTCTAATTATTACTACATTTTTATTTGGATCCATAGGTTGTGATTGTGAAAAACACACCTCCCCCCAAACTTGACAGTCCCACTCCGATCATTTTTTGATCTATTGTAAAAGCGTTCCCACATCCAATGGTCTTTTAATAATGATTATGCCGATTAAGGCAAAAAAAATTAAAAAATCTGTGTCATTTTGTAGACATAGTTTCTGCAGAGCAGTTCATTAGAAATTCATCTATGAGTTGTGGGCGGGACTGTTGGTGCGAAGTAAGCTTGCTCTCATTTCCCTTCATCCCTTTGTGTACACTGTTTCTCAGTCACACCATATTTTACCCACAACAATGAAGATGGCTCTTTTAAACGTCAGATCACTTTTAAATAAAAGTCTTTTTTCCTTAATGATCTGATTTTAGACCATGATATATCCGGTCTGTTTTTAATTAAAACCTGGCTTGGCACTGATGCACCAGCTATTTCACTGAGGCTTCTCCACCTAATTTTAACTTTTTTTTTCTATCAGGGGAGGAAAGAAAGGTGGCGATATAGCATCGATTGCCCACAAAACAATAACATTTGAAAATAAGAACCACTTCTAAAGTACCATGGAAGACTGATGACATTTAGCATCTGAAACAGATTTGCAGGCGAGCAGAGAGGAGATATAGGAAGATGAAATTAATGATTCATCAAGAAATTTTAAAAGAACAACTCAACATCTACAATAACTCAGCTAAAAAGGCCAGAACATTATACTTTTCAAACATTATTTAAAAACATCAAAACAATCCCAGATTTCTCTTTAAAACTTTTGATATTTTAATAGATAAAGATTTCAACAAGTCCTCCATGCCATCATCTAATGCTGCATATGAAGATTTTGCAGAACACTTCATGGGTAAAATCAATGCAATAAGATCTAATTTTTCATCTGTGCCATACTCTGGTTTTAACAGATCACCAACATTGTTTTTTATTATAGGAAACACTGAGGAGTTTTGTCCTGGTTGATGCAGAGATTCTTGGTCGAGTTTTATTCCAAGTAAACACCACAACCTGCCTTTTAGATCCCATTCCCACTTCACTTTTTAAAACTTTTTATGGACTCTTTAAGCCAGAGCTTTTAAACATAGTAAACTGCTTTCTTCAGACGGGTGTCTTTCTTTCTGCCTGTAAAACAGCAGTGGTGAGGCCCCTTCTGAAGAAGACTCATTTAGATCCTAATACTCTGGATAACTACAGCCCTGTATCCAACTTACCGTTTTTAAGTAAAATTATAGAGAAAAGTGTTGCTACTCAACTACACGAGCTTTAAAATGACCAAAACATTTTAGAAAAATATCAATCTGGTTTTAGGATGAACCACAGAACAGAGACGGCTCTTTTAGAAATCGTTAATGATCTCAGAATAAACTTAGACTCACAGAAACTTTCTGTTCTGGTGCTGCCAGATCTTAGTGCTGCTTTTGATACGGTAGATGACCAGATTTTATTAGACAGACGGTGTTGGCTTTCACAGCTACGCTGATGATACACAGCTTTATATGACCATGTCTCCTGGTGACCTTAAACCTGCAAACACTCTTTTAAATTGTATTTTAGACATAGTCATGTCATGGATGGCAGAGAACTTCTTACAGCTCAACCAGGACAAAAATGTTTTAATCATCTGTCCTGAAGACAAAATAGACATGATTTTACTTAAGCTCAATAATTTTAAACCTTCTCAATGCGTGAGAAATGTGGGCGTACTTTTGACTCTGAGCTGAATTTTATCCCTCATATTAAAAATGTAATGAAGACAGGATTTCATCATCTTAAAAACATTACCAGAGTCTGCTCTTTCCTATTTCTTGCCAGCACAGAGGTGCTGATGCATGCTTTTATTTTCAGTAGGCTAGATTATTGTAATGCCCTGCTCTCTGGTTTACCCAAAAAGTCTCTTTCAAACTTACAACTTTTACAGAACTCAGCGGAACGAGTTCTGACAAGGACCAGGGGGCGGGAACACATTACACCCATTTTGAAATCGCTGCATTGGCTCCCTGTGCGTTTCAGGATTGACTTCAAGATTCTTTTAATGGTTTATAAATGTTTTAATGGTCTTGGGCCTTCTTATTTAAGTGATCTACTTTCAAAGTATGAGCTCTCACGGACCCTGAGGTCCTCCGGTGCGGCTTTTTAGTTAACCCTAAGGTGAGAACCAAACTTACGGTGAGGCTTGGTTCTGCCATCATGGTCCTTGCCTGTGGAACAGCCTACCGGAGAACTTCAGAGCCGCAGAGACCATAGAGGCTTTTAAGAAGAGGCTCAAGACCCACCTTTTTAATTTTGCTTTTAGATCATTTTATCTGCTTATTTATTCTATTAGTTTTTATATATTTATTTTATGTATTTAATTTGATTTCATGCATTTAATCTTACTTTCAATTTCATGTTTTTAAATACATTTTAGCATCTTTCTATGGTTTTAGCCCCAGTGTTTCCTGTGGGGAAACAGGAAACGGCTGGAGTTCTACATTGCACCATAATGGCTGTGGAGTGGACCCCGTTGCTGTCCCGGTCTGGGTGGGCACTGTGGCAGTGTTCCTGTGGCCAAGCTGCTTCTGGCATGACAGATTCCCCACTACTGTTTACTCACAGCAGAGCCAACCCTTACGTTTATTTTAAGCCTTAAGTTTATTTTATGTTTCATTTAGAAGTTATTTTTATAAGTATTCATTATGTGTGAAGTCAAGGTTGTATGTATTAAAAGAGGGGAGGGTGAAGGTGGGTTGGGTTTTTATTGTGTATGCTTTTGTTTTAAAATGTGAAGTGCTTCAGGTAAAATGCAATTTTAAGCTTAATTTTCTTAACCTCCACCATAAGAAAAATGTCACAAGAACATGTTAAAAACACCAAAAACACCATTCTCATTAGACAGGTCTTTAAAAAATAACGAAATTTTGTCTAACCTGCAAAATGAGTCCACTGAGAGCGTTTAAGAGGCCCATCGCTCCTTTAAATCCAAACGGGTACAAAGCACCATCTTCAATCCCCAGTGGGTGAGATCCCACCAGTCCATGACCAGAGTCCAGAAGGACTACAGCTGAAGTCAGGTCTGCATCAAGTAGGACCTGCAGCAACCTCAGGTAGCTCACTAGAAGAAAAAGAAAGTGACAGTGATTAGAAAGGTAAATGATCATTAGAGAATCTTAAAATAACTACTTAAAGAGAAGAGACAAAAGTAAAGAGAAATGCTGCATGACAAAATTGAGTAAGGGAGCAAAAGCTGGTAAAATCTAGTAGTGCTGAGACTGGAGGCATAGAGAACACAAAATGCTAAAAAAGTCTGAACTGATTTTGACAGAGGATGAGGGCAAGCAGTTAAAGATGTCAGAGCCAAGAGCGGCGTATGGGAGGGAGTGAGAGATAGAGGGAAAAAAATCTCAGGAGGACTGAGGGAAGGAGAAAGTAAGAAAGACAGGTCCAAAAAAGACTGTAAAACTCCAGCGTGAGCACAGCCAACTATCTGAAACACATTTATGCCATAGACTGAGATCAGAGCTCTCTGAAGGGAGGGGGGGTGTAATTAGTGGCAGCAGAAAACAGGAAGAAGAGGCAGGGCAAAGACACAGAAAAGAGACGAGTGAAATGGCAAACTCAAGGGAGGTGAAAACAGAGAAACAGATAGAGGAGGAATGTGAGTGAGAAAAGACAGAAAGAAAGGAGAGAGACACAGAGACAGGCTTGCCAAGTGAGGGAGCCAATACATCAGTGAGACCCTGGCAGGCCACTTATCCAGCTGACAGACAGAGACACAGGAGCAGGGACGATCTGTCTACAAGAGCTGGAGTGGGATGCAGGCCACTTAATGTAATGACTGTGTGAAACGCGGGCCTAGGGTTTGGTTAACTCTACTGAAGATGACTGACAATCACTTTACCCGTGCAGCAATTAAGTCACAAAATTGAGGAGAAGCCCATTAGTAACCTTGGATTGCTGCGATACATGGAAGCTGCAGCCATAATCAGAAATACCTGTCACTAACCTGCTCCAGCTGATATATAAGGAACCGGGATATTATGTAAGCTCTGCATTACATGGTGGCTGCTGGAGACTGTTGATTGGCGAGAAGCAAAAACTCACAGAAAAGATGAAGCTAAGATGACAAAATTAATTAGAAGGAAAAGCAAACACGAGGGAAAGCGTGTTTATTAGCAAACAGCTCAGGACTCCACTTATCTGCTTTCAGCAAGAAACAAAGGCTTTAGGATACAGTACAACAATGAAGTTCAGGGTTTTTTTTTACCCAGTAGGAGATTTTCCGTGTTTCTTTTCTGAAGAAGGAGTCGATGCACTGCTGTGTTAAGACTCCAGTTGATGCTTTTACAGACCTTAAACATTTTAGAACAACACAGAAAGATAAAACGGAAAGCAACTCAGTAGTTGAACCAGATTAGGACTAAATAGATTATCAGTGGAGGACATGCAGGAAGCAAAAAAAAAGTATTCTTTTGCATATCAAAGCCATACTCTGATTTCTATCAAACTGATGGAATTGCATGTATCATATCGAGTGTGGTAATCTGAATTTCTGCTTTGTTTGTCCTTGACTAGACCTTGATGTTCTGGCGTTTAATCCAGCAGCTGTGATAAGAGCAAAGCTGTACCTGAGCGGAGTGAACACGCTGCAAGGTAATGAGGGAGGACAGGAGTAGATGGCCGCTGCACCGCAGTGCCAGAGGAGGACATGCTGATGGAGGGAGGGTCGGAGCAGATGAGATGACTGCTTGCAGCTGGTCCATCAGCCCGCCGTTGGAGAGCAGCATGGAGACAGCTGGGAAGGAGAAAGCATGCCGTCGTTACACATAAAACTGTGTGCTGCTGTTAGAATAACAGATGGTCCTGGAGACTGCAGGGGGTGCATGCAAACCACAGAACACCTTCACTTCATGTGGAGTCTCCAATAGCTGTCTTTGGTCATGCCTTTTTTTTTTTATCTTTCTATCTATTTATAGCAGCAGGAGCTGGAAAAAGAAAAGAACCACCTTTATAGGTCTCTTTAGGGTAATTCTGCGGTTTTATTTCCTTGCAGTTTTTAGGCTTAGGTTTTCTACCTTCGATATTAAAGACCCACTGCCATGACTGCTTTAACAAGTTCTTGTGGTATTTTTCCGACGATGAAAAACAGCGGGACCACTGTGTGAATGCTTGAACAATATATCAAAACACGATCAGAGAGGGACTTTAAGTTTACAGATAACAGACAAGTTCTGTTAAATCAAATCCCACTAAAACCAGTATTTTCCGTAGCCTACTCCTATTTTACGACTTGTTATCCTTGTTGCTCTTTTCGTGACAATCTCGTCTTGTTTTTTGCACCTTCACGTTTAGTGGTTCTTCCATTTTTGGAATCCCTGCTTTGGCAGTGCCTCCGGTTTTGTTTCAGTTAAATAAAAGCTCCTTCGCTTTTATGCTTGCCTCCTGGCTCTGGAGTTCCTTTTTTTTTTATTTTAGTTCTCGTCCCAACTGTAATAGGAACACTTGAAACTTTAAGAACATTTATTGCTAAAAATAAAGGTGAGGCAACACCTCTAAGAATTTCTACATTTAATTAAATTGAAAAAAAAAGACTTGGCTTACTTGCAAAGTGATTATTGGTTGGTTACATAAGAAAATACAACAGTAATTCAACAAAACAAATTGTGGGGGATATGCCATACACTTGCAGGCTGCAGAACTACATTTAGAAAATATTTCACCTTGTCTTTGTCAAAGCAGACGCAAACACTGTTTAGCCTGAGGCAAACGTAACTGTGAACTCACAAGTGATGAAGAAACAACCAGTCAATACAAAGCAGCACTGCAGCAGAAGCAGATGAGTAATTCTGCAGGAACAACAGGTTTGGCCACCCAACAGATTTCAGTGCCGACCAGTTCATCACTGACCTCTGCTGAGTTTTTGATCAACCAAAAAATTTAACGTAAAATAAACTAAAATAGTCAGTTCATTTTCAACAGTAAGAATTTGTGACAATTTTTTTGGTTCATGGATTCCACTTTTGCTTAACAAATGAATTTTCCTTAAAATAGTTAAAGAGTCACTGGTGAAAATGTTGTTTTTGGTGTTTATAACATGTTCTTGTGGCATTGTTTTGATGATGAAAACATACTGTATTTAGAGAAAATTAAGACTAAAATAGCATTTCTGAGTATTTCTATCTTTAAATCATGAATCAGCAGCATGCAAAAAATGCTGAAATATTTGGGACAGAAAATACAGTGGGCTCCATTCTGATGCATCCTATTGCTCGCCAATTTTGTTACACTGGAAATGTTAGATTGGGGTTGTGAGGGGCTTTAAACTAGTGGGAAAGAGATGATGGGTAATAAGGGAAGGCTTACGCCGCACCAACGATGCCGCCCATAAATTAGAGGAAATTTTCTATTGAACTTCTGGTGCTCTGCAAAAACTGTCCAAGAAAACAACACAGACTTTTTGGCTAAAAATTGCATAATCATAACTAAAAGACCACTGGGAACGCTTTGAAAATAGAAAAATGATGATTAAAGTGGGACTTTATGTTAGTGACACTCATCTAAATGCTCAAAATGGAATATGTCTTTATTTTTGTACTCATGGTGTTGAAACTTTAATGAATAAATGTTTAACTCCAAATGAAATTTTCCAACTTTTATTTTTAGGCTGACCCCTTTTGTGATGAAAGCCCTTAAAGTCCAACTCCAGCTTAATTTCTTTCTATTCTAAAATAATATCCAGTGGTCTTTTAATTATGATTATGCCGTTTTTAGCTAAAATCAAAAAGCGGTGTCGTTTTTAAGACATATTTTCTTAAGAGCTGTAGGAGCTCATGAGAAAATCCCTTTTGGGTTGTGGGCAGGACTGTTGGTGCTGAAGTTAACCTAGCTAATTTCCCAGCATGCCTTTGTTTACACTCTCTCCCTGATAACGACAAGCCCAAGCTAACATTAGTGTAGCAAAAAAAACTGCATTAAATATTGGGATATCCAGCCACACAGTCTAGAGGCAGAAGGCAGCTCAGAGCTCAGATGAGGAAAATGAAAACATCCATGGATCTACTTGTCTGCACGTGAAGGTTTTAAAATTGGAGCGGAGAAAGCAAGACTTTGTCCCGCTCACAGCAGTTGCTGCTTTTTCAAAAATCTGGTTTTTATCTGCTCTTGATCCAGAACGATTTGAATTAGGAAATATTGCGACATGCAATTTTAATCTTTTTAATACACATCCTCCATTAAAAGAAAATGCAACAAGATCATGTTAAAAACAGCAAAAACAATATTTTCATTGGAGTGGGTTTTTAACAGCTGCATTATGTTCCATAAGAAGCTCATAAACTGGTGTAAATGTGTTAGTCTTTATTGGAAATAGATGACAGTCTCTTAGAGCTGCTAAAAAAAACATCAATGTAATTAAGTAATGTAAATATCTCTTTGAGATTAACTATTTGCTAGTTACACTATAAAAACAACAAACCAAAGAAATCCCTGTGAATATTTATCATGCAGTTTTGTCAGAATTTTTCTGTGTGGGTGATATTTACACACAGGAATGTAATGATGAAACTGATGCTTTTGTGGATGAAGTGAATAGTTCACAGAGACGACAAAAACGAGAGCCGTATGTGAGAAAATTAAAACGAAAAACATCTTGTGTGATTAAAATTTCCTTTGAGCCTCAGTGGAACATAGATCAAGATGAGCCTCTCATTTCTGTCAGTCAACTGACAGAGCACAAAGTGGGAGGCACAGAAGGGCAGAGGAGTGTGTGGAGGATGTTGACAGACAGAGGCAGCAGTAAAGTTTCTCACCTCTGTCGGTGCAGTGTGCAGGGGACAAACTAAGGCAGCAGTGCAGGTAGTTGAAGGCTGGTAACAGGCTCTCTTTGCTCCACGGCTTTAAAGTCCCCACTATGCTGCTCACTGACACACAAACACGTCATTATTGGAGATGAATCATTTTCTGTAGCCACAATTATCACTTTTATATTACAGGATTGAATCTTTAACTGAAATGACAGAAGTGGAGGAGTTAAAAATGTGTGGGCATTCTGTTCAAAAGTAAGGGGAGGATGGAGACTGATCAGTGTGGCGTCCACACTACATTGTACCAGTCAGTGCGGACAACAAAGATCAAAGTCAACAGCTCTCAGTTTAATGGGCAATCTATGTTTATAGCCATCAGATGTAGGCTGTGCAAGAACCATTGACTGAATATGAGAACTGGACTGAGTGACCCCTCCTCCCTGGCGTTCCAAACAAGAAGTACCTGCTGGCTACAAGAGGTCAAAATCCCATAGGCTTCTATAAAGAAATAAACAGCTATTACCCAGTCATTCATTGTCAGAATTGCCCTGATACCTTTTTCTTGATCATCCTTTTTTCATTTTTTTCTTTTTTGCAAGTTATTCAAGTTATTACAGACCAATCACATGCCTCATTAAAAGTATGTGGTTGCCATTGAAATGTTGACTCAGACTAATTACTGCTTACAAACAATGTCTGGCTAAAACATGGCGGCGTCCGTATCGAGAAAAAAATGGAGACTGAATTGACTTAATTTTATTGGAGCTGGAAGTAAGTCATTTTCTTTGGGTGATTTCACACTTCAGTCCAGTTCTCAGAAACAGTCAATGGCAGGAACAGAAACCACACGAGGCAGCAATGAGCTTCTTTCACAGAGAAGCTAGAGATTCCCTTAAGCCTTTGTCACAATTACCTTATGAGTGGATACGAGGTGGGTGAAAAATGGGCAAACCTGTACGGGACACGCAGGTGGCCATCATCAAAGTTGTAGACCGCTTGGTGAACCCTTAGAGGGAAAATGTTTGTGCGTGCGCTTTTTACAGGCATGCTGCGAGCAAAAGGTCATTGCAAACACTTAGTAGACACACAAGGGTAAAGTAAGGGTGAAGTAGGTGAGATGCAAGAATATTGTACGAATGTTTCATTTTGTCAACCCCTTATATGCAGTGGACACCGTGATGCGAGTGTGTTGTTCATGTCATAAGTGTGTGGTTCTTGTGTGTTACAAATTATAAAATTAAACAATCGGAGAGTGATTGGTGTGGGAATCGTACAGGAACTTATGTATCACCTAAGTGCCTGCATTCACACATGGTCAGAAAACCATGCCATTACGCACACCCTACTAACAACTAGAGTGTGGCGTAAGGGTACCATACAACAGCATCTCCCATAAGTTTTAAGTACTTGTAACTAACATTATCCTTACAAATACTTTACAATACAATTACCACATGGACGTCAATCATATGCTTTTTTTTAATGTTCCTTGAGGTGCCTTTACAAGCTTCAAGGAAACTCAAAGACCCATTTGGGTTCACCTTAAGATGCAGCTGTTTCTCTCTACAACCCTCTATGGGCACGGACAACCCAAAAACTTGCAGTACCCCTACAGGTCAACTCCCATACAGGTGCACGGGACTAAGGCTTCAGAGAGGGGGGTGGAAACAGCAAAGTTTAGCCATTCAAAAGGAACTGAAGAGCAGTGCTCCTTCTCCTCCACATAGGAGGTGATTTGGACAACTGGTTGAGGTGATTTGGACAACTGGCTTCAATGCCACACAGATATCACTGAAATGGCAGAGATGCTGGAAACATCACATCTTTCAGGAAGGGGGGGGGGGGTCCTGTGCGTCCAGAGAACCAAACCCTAGAATAACTAACCGATGAATGGTCTCTGGCAAATTCTCAGTATTCAGTTTTTATCTCCATAGAAACAGACAGAGAATCAAACATGGTTTCAGATAAAATGCAGCAACGCAAGGCTTGTCTTTACCTGGATGTGTTGCAGTTTAAAGGAAGTTTATTTCTCAAAATGTCCTAAACAATAATAATTACCAAAACACATATTCTTCATCACACAGGCTGAAATCAAGCAAGCAAGACCAGTCTTTGTAAGACTAATTATAGTATGCAAATCAAACCAGGAGAAATTCTGTACCAAACTTTTGGTCTGGAGAGTGGAAATGATGATAACAAATTAAAATGAGCTATGCTTTTGCTCACAAAGAAAGAGATCAGACCATTTGGGGAAAATAAATCCAGAAGTCTTTACTTATTGCCTGTCAGTATAAAACACACTGTCTCCAACGGACAGAAACCAGAAAATAAGTGGCAAACCTGCAATTGTGTGGTACTTTTGAGATTCTGTATTTAACACTGTAAAATGTGCAATATAAAACAATGTAAAATTTCCTATGATGCATCATGATGCATTAGGGTTCTGCAGATGCATGCTGGGAGGAAGACAGCTGTCGGCAGCACCTTTTGGCCTCACCGTGGTAAAGCAGCTTGAAGTGGATTCCTTCCATGTTGGAGTAGAGGGGAGGTGAATACGGGTCGGTGGTCAGAGTCACACACAGCAGCTTCAGCAGCACAGGAAGTGAGCTAACAGCTGCACAGAGATGTGCAAAAAGATTTTAAAAAAAAGGGGGAAGAAGTTAAAGTGTGCATGTGAGAGGAAGATGAGGGACTGGCGTAGCTAAGAGACCTCCTGCACTCATCCAGAATTAGCATAAACTCATTACCAAGATCAAGACAAGATGTTCCCTTAGCACTTGTCAGTGGAGCCAAAACAGAGGACATTGTTCAGACTAACACCCCTCAGGTGGAAAACATTTGCTTTAACAAGGGAGAGTGTGGTGCATTCACTTGTGAACCTAATGAAGCTGGTTGGTCACTAAGACATGGCCGGTGTTCAAAGAAAAGAGGCGAGAAAAGTAAGCACGCTGTGTTCTCCTTCACACTTTCAATAACACTATTCTGGGTCAGAAAGAGGAGAGCAAGCGTGAAGAGGAAGAGGAGGTGAAAGGAGATGAAGGACATCAGGTTCACACAAAAAACCAGACTGGATGAAGAGGAGGTAGAGAAGTCATCTTTCACCACTGCACTGCATATCATTAAAATCCCTCCCCTTGAGATAGCACCACATTGGATCTAATATAGAGCATATATTAATGCAAATGACTCCGAGCTAAAGTGGAACATGTGTGGGATAACAGTCAAATGCCCCCAGGAGCTGAGATGAGCAGAGAGCAGGCTGAGGCTAACCACAGCAACACTTCCTGAATCCCCAGCTGCCGCACTGGTGAGGTGCCCTTTAGCGCCCCTCATTAACCTGCTCACATTTACAGCCATCATAACAACATCTGGATAACAACTTTACAGAATGCCCTTTACAAGATGCTACAGCCACACAAGCAGCCAAACCAGAAGAACTAATCGAAAGCATTTAACTATAACAAAATAAATGTCACTTCACTTGAAATCTTTATTAAAAAACTGAAACTTTCCTGTCACCATTTGTCCTCCTAATCTTTTTAGTATTCACGGCACAGGAATTCCTCCATTATAAATGATTTTGTTGCTTTCTGGAAAAATCTTGCTTTAATGGTAATTACCGCAACTTCTACACTCATTTTGCTTTATGGGAACATGGAACGCAATTATCCTTTATCACTACTTTACTTGAACAAACGGTTTCTTATTAATGATTCAGAATGACAGGAATCTTCTGTCTGATGATTGATAACTTTGAAGTACTTGAATGCCAGAAATAAAAAAACTTCTCCATCTGACAAAAAATTCCATGATCAGAAGAACATCATCAAACACCATCAATCAAAATATTTCTGATTGGTACTAAAATTTAAAAAAAAAAATATACATTTAATTTGTAAAAAAATATAATCTATCATCATTATACTGGTGCAGCCTAATTAAAAAATTATTTCACACGCACAGCTTGCACTGTCAGAGAATGTTGGGTAGACTTATTTAATGAAGAATTAATGGGGCTCCTTCGCCTCTAACATTAATCCAGAGTAACAAGTGTTCAGGGAAATGCCTGCTCATCTCAATCTAACTTCAACCAGAAGAGACTTAAAACTGCATTCACTGGAGCATTGCAGCCCCGAAAAGGGGAAAAATAGAAGACGCCTGTGAGAATACACAAAAATCTTTCAGACTGACCTGAGTTTATAACATTTACTCAGTTTATAAGATTTATATCCAGGAAATATTTGATAGAGTGAGAAAGATATTCTTTCAACAAACCAACACATATAAACCAATAAAACTAAAAAAAATGTATGGTATCCTAATTACTGACAAATGCAGTATGAAAACAACAGCCAACAATTGTTTAATATCACCCTGATGTCAAGTGGTTCCACTTTCTAGGTCTCGTAGTGTTATGTAATCTCTAGATCAGTGGTCCCCCATGCCTGGGTTGCACACTGGTACCAGTCCGTGGGACAGTCGGTACCAGCCTGGAGAGAAAAAAATGTTCTGTTTTATTTTGGAAAACCACTGGATTCTCTCCACCACATCCAACTCATTCTTGATGTATCGCAAGTCGCTCCGTCACAAGGCAAAAATCCCTCAGCTACTTGCTGTGGCTGTGCAATCGCTAAATTGAAACCCCCAAGCTAGCATGGTTAGCAAAAAACAAATGTATTTGGAAAGTTTCTTTTTGCACAAGAGTCAGTGATCAAACAGAACAGTCTTTGGTCTGTGAAAATATTGTCTGACATTGAAAGTGCTCCGTGGCTTGAAAAAGGTTGGGACCACTGATCTAGATCACATTTGGTACCTCGTGCGTTGAAGCCTTGACCACGCCCCTGATCCATGCTCTCCACGCTGATTTGCTGTAACGTCTGAAGGAGGAAAGGCCCGAGTTTCAAACACAGGTCTGCTGTGCTCTCCTTTTGGTGCTGCAGAATAAACTCCAGGACGCCCAAAGTGCGCTCTGAGAGGGCAGCCTCTCCGGTGCTCACCATGTCCTAGGCAAGTAATTTGGCAGATTTTACTTTCAGTCTTTTTAAAAACAAATTTTGAACTTAACAAAATATCAAGCAGCTATCGTGTGTAAACAGCCTAAACTTAAACTTAAGTTTGTGGTCATACCAACAGTATTAGTATGACATTTGGGAATTTCTTTACAAGAACCAGAAGCTCCATGGTTTCTGTGTCTGGTTTCTGAACCTGTCGACCCTCTTCAAGGTGTTCTTGATCTTCACCTTTCTCATGCATGACTATCTGCAAATAAGAGTGAAATCCCACCAACTTTTCATCACTTCAAACTTCTAAAGAGATCAATAAAAATGCCAAAGGCATTTCAGAGAGCCTAAATTCTTGTGAAATTAATTACCGGTAAATGAACTAGAGGTTTGTCCTTACTGATGCTTGCTTTTCTTCTGCGTGATGTGGTTGCTCGGTCAGCCACAGTTCCAAAACCAGAGCCCCAAACTTTTCTGCCAGTTGGTTGTAGCTGCAGATGAAGTGGAGGAGTGCAGCATGGTGAGAGTAGAGAGATCGGAAGCTTTGGGGGGAGAGTACTTTACTGATGTTGTTCACGGCAACCTCAAGAGAAAAAAAAAAGTACAAAGCCTCACAAAGATGAAGAACCAGCTTTGTGAGGAGTAATCATACCAAAGTTTGCAATAGATTAGCATCTTGTCCACGGTTTGAATGTTTGATTCCCTTTAATTTTTTTTTACCTAACTTAAACAGACACTTTAAATTCAACAGGAAACTTCTTCAAGTCCTTTTCTCATTAAAATGTATTATTTGGCAGAAAGCACGTTCAAAGAGGTTGGCTTTGAAAACAAAAGAACATTTTATTTACAGATAATCTTTTTTGTTCTGCTTAGCGTAAGAAAAATAAAGAAAGAGACGAAATAAGCACAGCATAAGCTAAAGATTTACAAAGAGTTTTTTGCATTTCAGGATCATTCTGGGACAAGCTTTGATTCTTTTTTTCTTTAAAGGTTTAAAAGTAAATACATTCACAGAGAAAAAGAACAAAAAATTTGTTGTCCTGATATATTCTGACAAATGAATAAAAAAAGCTCTTGAAGTAAATCTGTCTCAAATAATTTAAATAATTTAAAGTCTTTCATATTGTGACATATTCAGTAGATAGAAATTTTTAAAATCATCGAAACAAGACTTTTAGGATGCAAAAACATTTGATTATCCTAAAAATTTCATAAAAATCAACAAAAGTTTTTTATCTTAACAATTATGAGACACAGCGTAAAGTTAACGCACAGTTTAATTGAATTTTTAAGCAAATAAAATCCACATATTTTTCTTTTGATGTAAGTTACCCTGTCGAGAGTAGGGCTCTTGTCCTGTGTGACTGCCAACAGGTAGAGGGCAGAGCGGAGAACAAAACGAGGCAAGAGGCAGCAGCCCTGCTCCTGCACGGACTGCAGCAGCCATAACACGCTGGATAACACAGTCTGGTCAGGCAGAAGCCTGTAATGCAGACAAACATGTCATTACGTTACATTTAAACAAACGTAAGAAGGATCCAAAAAACAAAGCAATCAAACTCAACATGTACAGTGAACAGAAACAAGAGTTTTTAGGTCTCTTAGTAAAAAGAAATGCTCAGCATACAATGAACCTATTCGCTGGCGCTGTTCCCGAGCTCAAACACCCTCAGCGGACCGACAATGTGCAAACCTCTGAGCACATTTTTCTAATCCCACTGAGACGGCTCCGACACAGCGAGAAGCTTTTATCCCCCTCCCTGAACAGAGCCGCAAAGTCAAGAGGGGCAAATAGGACATTGTAGGGGGACTAGCAAAGTGCAACTTTGAGGGTATAGAATATGCATTTGACAACCCACTATTAGCAGAGTTGAAGCTTGAAGAAAGCCGTGGTGGAAGGAAAACCAGCTGGTTTCATACTTAATACATATTACTAATAATTAGAACAGTAGGGTGGAACTGAATGATCTGCTACGCCAGAAGAAAAATAACTTTTTCAAGTCCGAAAATAACCTGCACTGTTTAAAGGCTATGAGCTCTACAAAACACTTGACAGTTTTTTAACAGTAAGAGTCTTGCCTCACATCAAACCAGACCTTCTTCTTTTGTAGTACTGTTCATTATTGTGTAACTGTCTCCTCTCCTACTAGGTATCCTAATTTCCTTCTGTCTCGCCTCCATCTTTACCTACGGTCTGTTACGTGAACCAATGTGCTGTTTGATGTGTTGCTGTCTTTTCCTCATGTCTGAGCTGTTTCAGGACTGAAAACTCTAAAAACTTTAAAAAGGACTTGATTTGTGTTTGGTTTGAATCATTTAAGATTTTAAGTCAAATTTATTAGTGATTTTCAAATAGAGGCAGCATTTTGTTCAAGCCTTTTTCTTTTAAGTAATGTCGATACAAACTTTTTAAATTTAATAACAATGTCAACAGGACGCGTTGGAAAGAAATTGATTACACCTTGACTAGTATTGATCATCTGAGTTTATGTGATAGCAACACATTTGCAAAGGCGTCCCTCCATTAATCAGCACGGATAACTGCAGACTCCACAGCTGCAATAAAGCCTAAAAGCAGACTAAACTGGAGCACAGATTTGTGGTTCTGTCTGCTGGATACCAGTGCTGGCACTGAGAAACCCAGAGGTGTGATGACATTGTACTTTCATCTATCAGTTCCCAGCACAGTTAATACCGTGCTCTTAGCCATTAGAAGCTGTAAATGGCTTTCCTGAACACCTTTTGTTGCCGTGAAAATGGGCACTGTTAAAGGAGAGCAGCCGTTGCTTCTGCATCAAAATATGCGTACTCCTCTTACAAAACCATTCCACATCAGCACTCAGCATGTGTTCAGAATTTGAATCAGGAAATGTTTTTCCTGAAGTATTTACTGATTTCTTTCATTTCAACAGAATATAATATCAGAAAAATATGTTTCTGGCAATTAGAACATTTTGGAATAAATGCATTTCAATTGAAAAATAACAAGCACCGTCAGGAAATATGGGAAATGTGATTAAATATAAAAGGTGCTTTCAATTTTCAAGAATTTGCTCATGCTTTTGAGTGCAGGCTGTTTTTGTATTTAAAATATTACCTGTCTCCTTCCTGCAGAGCAAGGTAAAGCACCATCACCAGACAATATTGACCAGACCTTGATTCTTGGTATTCACAAAACAGGGAGGGCCAATCAGACAGATGGTAACAAAGAGAGGGGAGGTTGCGAGCCAGTAGATTCTCCACCTCCTCAAAATCTGTGGAATGAGAAAACAGTTCTTGAGATGGTGATGTGAATCGACAGAATTGTCAATTGAAACAGAAATCTACAAGACATTGAATATGTTTACTTTGAATCTCAAATATTTCCTGAAAAGGTAAAAATCTGAAGAATCAGCAGCAGGAAAATTCCTATTATAAATACTCATTGATCGATTGCACCTGTACGCCATCTCTGTCTTTTTATAAACAGTATTTCTCATTTTCTCACAGCCAAATGAGGTTTGGCTTTAGGATCCTCAGAATCCGGCCTCGGCAGTTCGCAGATGACACGGTCCTTTTGGCTTTCCTGAGCCACCACTCAGCTCTAGTTTTAGAGCAGAGTGTGAAGCAGCCGGGATGAAAATGAGCACCAAGTCAGTGCAGTCACTAAGTCCATGGTTTTCCTCCAGAAAAAGAGGGAATACTCTCTTCAGGAATGGGGAGGTTAGTAAAGTTCTCACTTTACTGTTCAATCTATTCACCTAAAACATTGGATTGCGAAAGAACAATATATTAATCATCTTCTGATCTACTTTCAAAGTGTTTCCAGTGTTTTTTTTTTATGATTATGCAATTTTTAACCTAAATAAAACATTCTGTGTCACTTTCAAGGACTTAGTCTCTGTAGAGCGGCAGGAGTTCATTAGAAATTCACCTCTGAGTTGAGGGTGGGACCACTGGCATGTAGAAAGCTCAGCCCTACTTCTTGTCATCCATCTGTTTGCTCCAGGGCTGGCCAACCCTGGTCCTCAAAGAGCCACAACCCTGCCTGGTTTCCAGCTCTCCTTGACCATCTTTCTGCTGATTGGCTGACTCAAGTGATTCTACTTCAGTCAATGATGATGCAGAATCACCTGAGTCAGCATCAAGAATTCTAGGGAGAGCTGGAAATCAGGCAGGGTCTTGAGGAAGAGGGCTGACCAACCCTGGTTTACACACACTCCTGCTACCCCCTCACACCCTCAACATAACATTGCTGGTGCAACAAAAATGGCAAGCAATATTGGAGCTATCCAGCCGTACAGTTTGGAGTCAGATTCCAGCTCAGACAAGGAAAACAAGCACGTACTAGTTGTCTGCAAGTGGATGCATCAAAATGGAGAGGAGCAGGGAGCTTGTGGCCCAGCCACTGTAGCTTCTGCGTCACAACAAAATTCTTTTTAAAACTACATTTTTGCTCTCGATTCACAATTTGAATAAAAAAAAAACTTAGAAATATAATATTCTTTATTATATGTCCTCCATCATCAGAAAAATGCCACAAGAACATGTGAAAAACACTAAAAACACAATTTTCATCAAAGTGGGTCTTTTATTTGCTGTCTTATACAAGATACGAGCTTCTTCAGAAAAAAGGATGCAATTGTAGGAATATAAACCCAGTCAATGTAAGACTTATTTATTATCGATGTTCATAAACTGTGTTTGTGAGCAAAGACAAGACAAGGCCATGATTTATACAAACTCTGGGAAGATGATGAAGGAGTATATGCTGATTTCACAATTGCCAATAATACATTTCGCTTTCATTGTTTGTTCCTCTCACTAAGACATGGTTGTTGAATGACAGAGGACATGATGAGAAAATTGAGTTTCTAAAAACAGACATTAGCAAAGAAATAGAATCCTCAAATACATGCAGAATAGAGAGCTGCACAGTGGAATGCAGATCCTTTTCTGGTCTGAAGAAAAACATTTAAATTGTAAATGTTTAAAAATGGAACAACTTAATGCAACACCACTATATCTATATCGTAGGATTATTACAGTATATTTTATAGAATCTGCTAACTGGTATAAGAAGTTAAATTCACATGGAGGAGAGACGTTTTCCTTCTTTTAAGTTTTTTTTTTTTAGAAAAATAAGAAAAGGGTCAGGACACCTGGATTGGGAAGACAGTGATTTATGAAGTTATCGTGTAAGGACTTCACCTGATGCAAATTTTCAAGTTTCTATATATTGAGACTGCTGAAAAACATGCTGACAGACAGTTTTGGGGGATGTCAGCTGTCTGAAACATATTCAAATAATTCCTGCCAACAAAGCAGAGGTAAAGTATACAAATATGCTTTACAATTTCTAATTCTTCTTTTTATTCTGTGCAGAGGCATGACAGTTAACAAAAAGCAGATATTTCAAAGACTAAGAAAAGGGGGAGCAGAGTGGAGTGCTGGTACTCCTCTTTACAATAAAGAACATTTATACAAGCATGACCTTATGGTGCAGTCACCCTATCATAACACATTCCCTTAGCTCTGATCTTTGCCAATTAGGGCTAAATTGCAATAAAACACACAGTAGTCATCATTTTTTTGGCCTCTGATGTTTTGTTTTCATTGTGTTTGGTTTCATTTATTCCTTTCTTTTATTCTGCCACTGTTCTTTCCATAAAGCTGCTGGTTTCTGGGTCAGCTTTCATACCAGCTTAAGTTATTCTCTATGAAATCTGTTAACCCTTATCTGAAATGACATTTAATAATGTTATATTCCTTGTATATCCTGCTAAGCTCCCTGCCCTTTTTTATCAACCTTGAGACCAATATTTACTTTAATATATCTTTTAGGAGAGTCTAAACTGGACCATCATTGTTGAGAAAAAAATTAATAATTTAGTCCAACAATTCTTTGCAATACATTGTATATGACATAGATAATTCAATATTGCAAGTGAGCTAAATATATGCTGTGCACCAGTGTAATTTAAAAAGCTAAAATGGACAATTTTAAAAAAATTGTAGCTAAAATGATGCAGCTTCCTGACAGCTGAAAAGTGCAGAGCAAAACAAGTCACATTCTTCTAGAAACAATTAGCCCAGGCTGGCAGTTTACCTCTCAAAGTATGTCTGTAAGAAGCTGTTAAAATAAAGTTTGCAGATTATCTAGTACAGAAGATGTGTGAAATATGTGCATGCATCTGGCCCGCTGCTGCAAATAATTTGTGCATTCATGCAACATCCAACAACAAAGAAAGAATCTAGTGTTTAAAATGGAAAGCCACTATTTCATTGACCTGAAATTCTGACTGATCAATCTGTTTCAGTTGTATTGGAAAATTCCTTTTACACAGTCTTTTAATAGTCTATTTATACACCATACTCTACTACACCCTATAATGTATTTTTCACCATGTTGTGTCTGGACTCTCTCTGTATAATCTGGATCTTGTTTGTACCCTCTCTGCATCATCTCTGTACTGTGCTGGTACCCTCTCTGCATCGTCTCTGTATGGTGTTGGTACCCTCTC